>WHYT01017613.1:80303-114062 GCA_009806455.1 Tetrax tetrax
GAGGGTGTAGGGGCTGTATGGGGAGGGCAGCCTGATGCTTAAGGTGGGAGGGACAGAAGAGGGAGGTGTATGAGTTGGGTCTGGCCTTAGGAAGGGAGAGGAAGGGTGTGGGGGGTGGTGGGGTCCGGTGGCATAACATGCTGTGACAGGGGTGATGCTGGTGGCGTGCAGCCTGGACACGGTATATTTGTCATTTTCCAGACCTGAATAAAAAGGCAATATTTGCCTGGGAGGCTAGCATTGTATCTTTGGCAGTAGCAAGCGGGCACGTGTATTACTGTTGGAGACACCTTGCTAATCAGTGGTTTAGGATCAAGGAGGTTCCGTTGTATAATGAAGCAAGGCTAAAAAAAATGCATTAAGGCTAAAGGAGTCCAAGCCTTCAGAGAGCATCCTACAGGTGAGGTGTCTTAGGTTGAGTGTGCGGTTAGACTTGGTTATATCACCTCAGTTGCGGCTGGGCTTGCTTCCAGCAAATTGGGGCGTAGGTGGAGAGTCAGGATCTGTTTGCATCCATCTGTGTAAACGTGTCCTGGAAGCTGATCTAAGCTGGAATCGCTGCAGGTGAGCACTTCCTTCTGTGCCCACCTCTGTGTTTCTCCCGTAGTGGTGCTTGGAGGATTGAGCTGGCCTCAAGCTGAGTCTTAAAGGAAGAAAACCAAGTCATTGAATTTGTACTTTCAACTCTGTACCGGTGCTGGTACAACAAAATTATCAAGCTAGGTAATAAAGAGAAGGGAAGGAGTAGTATTGCAGCAGTCCTGTCATAATTTAAGTAAGGTCTTCCTTGAGTGAAAATTGTGACAGCATGCAATTAGGTGATTAAAAAAGTTAATAGCTGGTAGCGGTGTAGACCTAACGAGTCATGGTCATGTCTGACAGCGAATGTTTTCACTCTAAACTGACACAAACAGAAGTGGCAGCTGTTTGTAAAAGCATACAGTGAGCTGGATCAGGAAACTAATACAGAGAAGAACATTCTCCTCCTCCTCCCCTCCTCAGTAATTTTTTCTTTCTATCTATTTTCTGATCCAGTTTGCTGCGTGGGAGCATGAATACTTGTACCAGCAGAGAATGGGCCTGAGCTGAGCTATAAGAGGTGTTGTGGTGATCTGTCAGGTCGGGGAGCTTAATAAAAAGCAGCTTAAACAGTTCTGTAATTTAAAGTTCTCCGTCAGCCGAGCCTGGTAAAGAGATTCCTTCTCGTAGCTATGCTGCGGTTCACTCAGTTGTGCAGTCATGGATTAGGGGAAAGCTCCCCCTTTTTGTTTCTTTGAAAAGAAAAACAAACCCCCAAATCCAAAATGTTTTCCTGATCTATTTTACATTGTGGCCCCAAGAGCAATCTTTTCTTAGGTTTTTGTTGACAGCGTTTAACTTGACTTATCAGAGTGATTTAAAGCTGAGCTGCTCTCAGATCTTGCTGCTGCCTAAAGAGGGAGGGGGCACTTGCCTTCCTTTGCTCCCAGACACGTAACTCTGCTCCTTTCTTTGTGTGGTCTCGGAACTCATCTCTCCTTGAGCAGATCTGATTCGTTCAGTAACCCAGAAGAGGTTACTGCTCTGCATTTAGCTGGGGTAATTTTCAGCCACGTGAATGAATTGAAATGATTTATTAAGCAGGGTTTGATGAGCACCAGAGCCAGTGTAAGATAAAGAGTCAAGGGTTACAGTGGGGACTGCAGAGGAGGAAGCAGAAGCCTTGCACATTAAGTAGCTGGCAGAAAAAGAACACTCCTGAGAGTCATCACTAAATTCTTTTATGCTGGACTTTATGCTTGAAAACCTTATATTTGTAAATGAAATATCACAGTTGGGCAGTACAAATGTTCAGTCCTGTCTGTATTCTGAGATTCATGTAAGGGGATGAACTTAAGTTATTTTATCTTTCTAGTTATGTCAGTGTATGTTCAGAATGTTTCTGGTACTACTTAGTCCCAGTCCTTTGTACAGCTCAGCAACAAAAAATGGCACTTCATTTTTCTGTGTCAAGCCTGTGAAATGGCTTCTGCCTTTGTTTCTCCTGTTGCCACAAGCTGATAACTAAGGAAAGTAGATGAAAGTTTCCTCTCAGGAAAGCCTATGTGGAAATGGATGAGAATGGATAGATGAGAATAAATTGTCAGAGGTCGCTCTGGGAGAGAACCTGGTTAAGGACAGTTACAGTCCAGAGTCCAAACTCGTAACATCTACACCCCACATCTCTTAAATGTTTTGCTGCTCTTCAGTCAATGAGAGACTGATGGAGGCAAATTAGGTGGTGCTGGTATTTGATGAGTAAAATACTGATTTTCAGTAAATGGATGCAAAGAGTCTTTACCCTTAAGTAATGCTGTATTTTCTTTTTTTTTAACTGTGCTTGAGTATTTTTTTTTTTAGTTGGAAAAAATATAATCTTCAGATATCATACTTCCACTGCCTTTATTTTTGCTCCAGTACAAATCCATTGCTTTAGCAAAAGTAGGTTTTGTACCTAAATTGGATTGTCCTTCCCCATACGAAGTGGCTGACAGGAACGCCTGTTTCATAGTTTAGACTGCTTGTATTGCACAAAGTAAGTCTCCCAATGCACAAGTCTTCTGAGACCTGCCTTTACAGAGAAAAAAAGAAAAAAAGTTAAAAATTGCTTAACCCCTATACCTCCAGAAGAAATAATCTCCTATAAACCTTATAATTACACTTAAAAAAAAATACCTGCCGTGTTATCTTCAGAAAACTTTACTGAAAAAAGTCCTTCATCAGAGTTTGTTGTACTTTGTTCTGTCTGTGCTTCTGTTTTAGATTACTCAAGGCTAAAGAAAATGTGAAGGTGTGTTCTTGTGTTTTCAAAGTTGAAGAGTTCAGACTTCTAGAAATTCACAGAGGTGGGGAGAAGAGCATGATTTCACAGGGAAATTGCCTAAAGCTGGGGAAAGGGAAATGAGAGACTGGAATAGGAGATTTGAATTGTCTCAGCTTCTGTTTCCCAGGATTTCTCTTGATTTCACATGGGAAATCTGCCATTCATCACCTCCGTTACAGCAAAGCCCTCTCTTTCCTGAGGGTTTGTAGGCTTCAGGCACTTGTTTGATGGTGGTGCATGTTCTGCAGTAGGTGAATATGCTTATTTTTTAGTATGAAGTCTTTGTAGTATGTCAGAGGTAATTGGATCTGGTGGTAACATTTCCTCTTAATCTAAATAAAGTAACAATCATCTGTTTGATACTTTGCAGTTAAACTGATTCTTCTGACTTTTTGCCTGTGGGATGGTAGGAGTCATTCGTGTCATTCACCTTTTCTTTCTCATAGTCTGATAATCTGTTTTCTTCACTAATTTAAGCCAGGCTCCTTCCCTGCCTCTCCAACCTAACTTCTGCTCTTTCCCTCTCGAGCGCAGGCCTTCCCCTCTCCACCAACACCTCTCCTGCCCTTCCTCCCCAGTCACTGGCCCCTTCCCACCTTACATCTGCTGCCCTTCCTTCACCGGTGTGCCTCTGCTGCTGAATGACACGGCCAGGGCACAGCTTGAGCACGGTCTCCTTCGTGCTTCACGCTGACTGTTAGTTTACTCCTGGCTCTGGCTCCGAACGCCTCTCTCCGAGACAGCTCTGCTGGCACAGAGAAGAGGAGCACCAGGCCAAAGCAGCCGGGATGCCAGCGGGTCTGTGTGACGTGTCCCCTGGACTAGGGGAGGGTTCAGCCAATTATTCAGCAGAGCAGGTGGAATCTGAGTCTGCTATTCCAGTACATTTTTTAATGATCCTTGGGGCTTGCTGTATTTTATTGATTTTTTTAACTTAATTTCTTCTCATACCCTTTTCATAGTAATTTTGTTCTCACTTTTAATGCTCTTTCCATACTCATTTCATAGTCATTTTCTTCTAATTTTTAATATTTTTCATCCATGTGCCACGTTTGCTTCCTCCTGTGCGTGTAATAGCTTTCAGGTTCTTAGATGCCAATTGTTTCTCTTTCTCTCTTTGTCAAATTTTTTTTTCCTACTTAAAATTCCAATACCGTTATCATCCTAGGCCCTCTTTGACCCCTGAGTATCTGTATTCCTTCTCTTAATCTGTATTATTTATTTTGTAAGCTCCCTACGGCAGCATTGTATATAATAGTGTTAAAGACACCAATGCTATCATCAATTGTACAAGGTGTTTTTTCTTCCCGTTTAAATGTGGGAGGGATATTTGTACTAGTACAGCATGGGCCAGGTAGTCTTACACATCGCAGCTGGCAGGACTCTTCACAGATAAGTCAGCAATTCACTGGAGACAGTAACAAACTTGGTTATTGTGCTAATGAGCTATTTCGAAAACTGTTGGATGGAAGACAAAATCGCCAGTCAAAGCTTGAGATGAAGCAGAATGAGTGTTGTATCCCTTTCCTGGCTGGACCTGCATTGCTGTAGGATAGGCCAGAGGTCCACCCCAAGGATGGATGGTGCGCATGGGCCACGCCGCTGCTGCTTCAGGCTCGCTTCATGTGTGGTTTCTCTCATGGGGGAGCTTTTCAGACTGGTCCTGAGCAAAGCTGGGGAGCCAGCTAACACTAAACCAAATCCTGTTTTGTCTGCCAGGGTAGACATAGTCATCACGTGTCATCTTTCCGAGGTGTGCGAGAAGACTGTCCTGGCCAGGTTGTGTTCTAAAATAGTCCAGAGTTGCTGGGTATGTTAAAATGTGGTTTTTGTTTGTGCTGCAAATCATTGTGTGTTTGGAAGTGGGGTAGGGAGACTAAGAATGGTGTTAGTGTTACCTTTGAATCTGCATATGTATGCCAGCTTGGGTCTCTGGGATGGGCCATCAAGAAACTCCCTTTTGTCAGGACGGGTAACCTGGAGTTGCTGTGGTGGTGGTGTGTGACTGCGTAGTGCTGGGATATCTGATCATCTTAGTGCTGTGCAGTGTCCCACATCTCTGTGCCATGTTATGAGTGACGTGTAGGTCAATGTGTTCTTGCCTTTAGATTCCTCTGGAAGCTGGGTTAAATGTGTTAAATGTTACTAAAGAAAGAACCTGATTGTGACATCTTCATTGCAGGCTGTGACCGTTCTGCTCTGTTCAGGTGGCTTTTGGGTCAGACCAGTAAAATTCTTTTGTAAATGGAATGTAAACAAAACCAGTCTTTTGCTAAGATACTGATAATTTTAAAAGAATCAGTTAATCAGTTCCAGTAGACTGAAGAATTTATGCTCAGAAATGCAAGGAGTAACCTGGAGCCTGCATCACGGTGCCGGTGGAAACCAAGGAAAGCTCAGCCTTGACTGACTGACAAAGATCTTGGTAAAGACACTGCAAATACTGGGAACCAGCAAAAATTGTTGAAGGGACTGTTTATCAAGGATAGAGATGTAAATCTGTTCTCTTAAGTTGTACAGCTGTATAGCAGAGTGCAAGGATTTCAAGGTAGGAGGAAAATAATTGGAAATTATATTGAGTTAGATGTTTCAAGAGGAATGAAAAGTAGCCTTCTAGTTATTTAAGTACAAGGGCAACAAAAGGTGAAAATAAGTCATCATGGAGTGAGAGTGATGCCAGTATTGAAGGTAATTTAGATGTCATTCAAAGAGTACTGTTCATTTCTTTTTTTTTTTTTTTTAGTTGGGTGAATGTTATGGAAAATTTTTAAAAAGCCAGACCAAAACAACCCAGTCCCCTGATGGTGATCCTCATGTAACATCTCACAAGGGACAGAGGAAGTCAGAGAGCAGGAGGCACGTGCTCTTCCTCAGAGCATTGCAGGAACTGACTTACGAAATGAAAAAAATCTGGAAGCTAGGTTTTGTAATCCGTGAAATCAGGGAGGGACCAGCTAATTGAGGAGAAACAAATCTGAACGTTTAAGAGGAGACGTGAGAAACAAATTGCTGATTTCAACAAGTGTCTCTCAAAACCCAAGTGTTACCTGAAGGCATTTCAAGATTAAGTTACTCCAATGTACTTAAAAATAGTTTATGTAAAGCAAAGGAGTAAGATTCTTGTAAAATTCATACAAAATTGCAAACGATTATGAAAGAACATGTAAATAATTTAATATAATTAGGAAAGAAATCTGACATCAGTCTGTAGCTCTGCCTGGTGCTTGAGTAATCTGAGAGATTTTCTTAACTGGTTTAAAGATGGGGGATTGCTTTGCTTTTAGCATGCACACATTACTTAAGTTATAAAAATTTCCCTGGCTTTTTAATGACTTTCAGTGCATGTATTATGTAAACCATCTACAGAACATTATTGGTTGTCTCTAAGTTTGCATTTTAAAGATGTCTAAATGTGCCAGATAGTCACTCTTACAAATGTCATTGAACTCTGCCTTCGTGGGGATTTGGCTAGGTGTCCGAATGTTTCTGTAGCTTTTAAATTTCTTTTCTATTTTCTCTTTTTAAATCAAAATTTGTTATAATGTGCTTGATTTTAGTTGGATATTGTGCAGGAATGAGAAAGAGATGATAGTGCTTTTATTCAGTTTCCATCAATCTGTGCCGTATATGTTGGCTAATGTCACTAAAATTTGGTGTAGGGCTGGTGTTCTTAAGAAATACACTTTGTACAAAGTTAGGAAATGGTGGTTTGATGGAGGAGGGAGAGAAAAAATGATGTTGTACACGCGACGGCAGAGTTGCTGCAAGGTCTGTGGTTTTTTAGCCTGCCGTGTAACCTGGCAGGCTGTGTACCTTGGTCAGCCAATTAGCACATTCATTAAGTCAAACCATCCTTTGTGCGCAATGCCTTCTGTGGAATCCATGGTTCAGAGACATAGGTGAGGACTGAGGATACTGGAGGTGAAGCTCAGCTTGTTGTGGTTGGATGATGATTAGTTGTAGGCATTATGTGACACATCGTTAAAATAATCATGCGTGACTGATGCCTCTGAACATGGGAACGCTTGTTTTGGAGTCTCATGTTTCTTTTCTGCTGGAACACATCGATAGCCTAGCTCGAAGCCTTACACTAGACTATATAGCTGTGTTTTAAGGATAGTTTTGGAAATGCATATATTCTTTCCATGATTAAGACAGAATAAATCAATCCTGATTTCTTAGTTCCATAGGGCTTAAAATTTGTATATGAAGACTGAATTAAAAAAAGAAAGGGATTTAGTAATGCTCTTCCACAAACTGATGGGTGTCCCGAATCCAGTGGACTGATCTAATTACATTTTCATGTTGGAGAGTCAAAGTGCAGTTGTGTGAATTCTGTAGTTAATGCTAGAATTTTTTTTCATGTATTAAGAACATTTTCTATCTTATCTATTTCAAGGTGGTAAAGGCCAAAGCGTTTTAGTGAGAGTTAAATCAGAGCTTGTTTTAAACTATAGGGGAATTGGGGCGATTACCATCAGAGAATAAATCTGTGGTCAGTTTACATTGAGTTGATCAACAGAATAAGGACAAATCTTTCAGTCTGGGCTAGGTACATAATGGTTAATCAGCTGTTTAGGGTGTCATTATGGTGCTTGTATATTCAAGGATTTTGGAGGCCAGGTTTGTGATCATGACTTTTGCTGTAGTATCTGTCGTGTATCAGTCCTGCTGTTTGTTCTCTTTGTTTACACGTAATTAGGGTGTGAGGTTGTCTTCAAAAGCTTTTTAATGCTGCCAGGCCTGCATTAGGGCATAATTGAATCGAATCATAATTGAATTTTGGGTTTCAGGTTTTAAACGGTTGTGTGCAGAAGTGAGGGAGGGAGTTATTTTTCATAAAAATAAGTCAGTCTTTTTCTGTTTTCCCACAGGTGGTAATGGGACACCAGGCAGTGCTGGATCTTCAGGTGTGGGAAGGAAATCTTCTTTCCCCCATACTTGACTTATCTTATTAAAGAGGCTTTACTTGACCACATTCTTAGTACCAAACTAATCGTGTTTGAGGCCAGAAATATTTTCTATGGAAGTCAGGCTGGCAGTGCCTCTTCCTCCTGTGTGTGTGCAGGGCACAGATATCACGCAGTGACAATCGAGGTACATTTAATCAAATAAATGTGTCACTTGGGGGGGTTATTAAAGAGTAATGCGTTTGTCTCGTCTGCCTGTAGCATGCTAAAGTTTGGTTGTCTGGGGACTGCAGTGCTGTGATCTCTGTAAAGTTCGTAGAGGTGCACGTATGCCTGCCCTTACAGTTACAGGATCCTGTGGTACACAGACCGCGCAGTTTAATGGTCTCCTCTGGGTTTTGGTTGTCACGTACAGCTGGTTTACCGATGAAGCAATCTCCACTTGGGCTACTAATTCCTTAGACTTCCTCACTTCCTTAAAATTTCAGCACATAGTTACACGTAGGTTACTTTGCTGTCATTTAAACAACAGAAGTCTACTCCGGTACGTAGGAGAGGCTTGGAATTTTGTCCTATGGGTTTGCAAAACACTTGAAAAGTAGCAATAGGCATTTAAAATGTTAAAAGATCCTTTCATGCCTGCATTATGGTATTTGAGTGCTTGAACATTTTCTGACTGCTTATTTCTTAATATTTTAAGATATCTGATATTTTTTAGAGTGAAGTCTGTTATTTTCACCATTTTCCTGAAGCATTTCTCTGCTGCGTTTTTTTCTAGCTCTGCTTTTTGTTTTTAATGATGAAATATCTGGGATATTTGCTTCATTTTTTTTTTTCCCCCATTGATTTTTTTTCTTCCTTCTAACTGCGATTCATTTGCTGCTTCTTCTGCAGTATGTATTTTCTGCAGACTGTGTTGGACTGAAGGGAGATCAAGACCTGGAACTTGCAGATGCAAATAGAAGGGAATTGCAAAGTTTTAAAAAATTTTGGACATTCTTAGGCCATCCAGTCTGCAACAGTGCATGTTTTGTTAAATTCCCTTTTGCTCTTACTTGTTGAGTGTTTGGGCATCTAGGAAAGTATTTCATATGGGAGATTGGGAAAGACAGGATTTGTTGGTTGCCTGTATTAGAAGATGAGAATGTAGAAATGTTAGCAAAGGGCTCCCTGTCCTTTTTAGAGCTCTGGTGGCTTGAACTCTGCTGATTTTGAGAGAAAAGATAGTGGAGTTAAATTGCAGGAAGGGCTGCAAAGGCTGTTACAGGCAAACAGCTCAGCTGCTGGTGTGGACTGTGGGTAATGAGTACTTAAGTCTCTGTTTAATGCTTATAGGCTGAATAAAGATTGCATTTGCAGACTGTACTACTGCTTAAAGTTTCTCTTTAGTGCATAAAATGTCATAGTGTGAGAAAACTTAAATTGCAGTGAGAGGGAAATGTCAGTTTTCAATTTTGAAATGTGGATTTTCTTTGTTACTTTCCAGATATCTTGGAATTCTTGGAAATTAAGTTGCAAGGGGTGGTTATACTCTACTTTGACTCAAATGCTTAGTTCTTGGTAGAGTTGGAATTTTTCTTGATGAATAAATAAATCTGTAAAATTAGGTAGATATTTCAAACCTTTGCTCTCTTTAACTACAGAGAGCAAATCTGCTTGAGAAAGTGCCATTATCTAATTGCTACTTTAAATGTTGGTGACAAGTATCTTGGTTTTTTGGTATATTGGCTATATGGTGGACATTGGTTACATTAGGTCTTTTATTCCCTTTTTAGTCTCTTCCCTAGAAAGATGTGTGTACGTGGTGACATTTTGATTTTACAATTTTATCTGTCTTGGGGTTTTTTGTTTTTTTTTTTTCAAATGGATGGTACCTCCTGTATGTAAATGAGAAGTGAAAGCCACGTGCCTTCTATTTGGAGTGGAAAATGGTGCAGTCAGTGATACCTCTTAGTATCTGTGAAACTATTCCTCAGTCTTACTGGTGTATTTTTTGTTTAAGAAAACGAAAGGTGGTACTGTACAGGAAAGAGTTGTCTTGGTTAAATATAAGTTCCATTGACGGGTGGAGCTGTTAATGACAGTCTTTATCCAGAGAGTTGTGTAGTCCTTCTGTTTATCCTAAGGTCATTGGGTACCTTGAAAATAGGAGACTTCGAGTGCTCAATGTTTTATGGAAGGCCAGAGTAGGAAGCTGCAGCAGATCTGGTGTGTTCCTAAGCTGCTGTTAGTCAAAGGAGATGCTGGAGCATTCTTCACCCTGAGGCAGGTAAGGCTGCATTGCTGTGGTCTGCCTGGAGAGCTCATAAATAAGTGAAACCTGGGTCTTAATCCACCGGCATTCAGTGGGGTCTCCTCTTCCTGGTTCCAGAGACTTTTTGGGCAGTCTTCTATTCAGAGAGAGTAGTAGGCAGGAGAAACACAATGGCTTCAGAAATAAAGTAGAGGGAGAGGCAGCTCTGGAAGTGGATTGTTCTTTTCTCTCCTGTGAAGTCATGGTTTTAGAGTGGTGTGAGGAGTGTATTGCTTCTGTTCCCTGGATTCTGGCCAAACTGGGTTAGGGAGGGGAGGCAGCATTGCGTCTGAGTTTCACATAGCCGCAAACACTCATGGCATTATCTGTCACAGCAGTGTTCTGCTCATGTTGCAAATGTGCTGTACTGTCTTACTAAAGGTGAAAATCTTTAAAAGTTAGTTTTAGCAGCATCCTCGGCCCATCTCTGAATCTAAAACACCTACTTGCTCTGCAGTGAGAGTGGATGGTGTTTCAGAAGAACAGGTCCCTCTCCCATGTTTTTAAATAGAGGAACTGAGGCTTTGAGAGGTGTTGCCAATATAACTTCAATGGGATGTCTTCCCTTGTTCTCATCAGCGCCAGCAGTAGTAAACTCACTCTGGAAGCTTGCTCTGTTTGGAACTTCTCTAATTCTAAGCATTGACCGAAAACTTCTGCCAGTTTTGAGAGTCCCTGGGAGATAAGTGCAAATAAGGATGAGAATGCTATTAAGAAGAAAAACCAATAAATTCTGTGTCATGGTGCACCCAAAGTATAATTTCATGGAGTCATGAGCAACCTGATCTAGTCAGGGATGTCCCTGCTCCTTGCAGGGGGGTTGGACTAGATGACCCTTGAAGGTCCCTTCCAACCCAAACCATTCTGTGGTTCTATGATTCTGTTCTATAGGAGCATGGAGGTTGGAGGGACCTCCAGAGGCTGTCTGGTCCCAGCCTCCTGCTCAAAGCAGGGCCAGTTGGGTGAGGTTGCTTGAGGCGTTTTCCAGTTGAGTTTTGAGGATCTCCAGTGATTTGAGAGTCCACACTTGCTTTGGACAACCTGCTCCAAAGTTCAGCCTCTCTCAAGTGACAGTTTTTCTTCCTTAGGTCTAATCTGAGTTTCTCATATTTGAAGTTGTCTGTTGTCTCTTGTCTTACCTCTGTGCACCTCTGAGAAGAGTGTGGTTCTCTACACCTTCTCATTAGATAGTTGCAGAATTTCTAAGGACAAAAAAAAACTTTGAGGAGCTTCAGTATTTCAGTCGTTAAGTAACTGTTCTTTATAAACCATGAGATGTACATTAAGCTGACCAAAAAGAACACTTATTTTTTTAGATCCAGGCTGTTTTCTGCTATAGGCAGTTTTTTAGAGATAACATACCATTTCTATAAGATTTGTCAGCAGATAGTGAGATTTTTTTGGAGGATTTGCAGTTAATTAATTGGAGTAGAAAACCTTTAGAAGTACATGAACATTTCATAGAAGCTGTGTAGGGCCAGTATTTGGATTACTTTAGTGATATTCTGATTTTAATTATGTGATAGTCCAGTTGTTTAGAAGACAAAACTTGGTGTAAATTTATTACATCTTAAAAGTTCTGATATCTGGCAGGCAACGTTTCTGACTGTTATGGCCAGTGGTAACAAGGTAATAAAATTCTGCATATACTTTCCACTTAGGATTGCTTGATGTATTTATTTCCTGGTATAAATATTGTAACAGCTGGAACAAGTTCAAAGGAAATCTTTGTGGTGGTGTTCATAAAACCAGCAAATTTAAGAGGCTTTGATTTACTACTTAAATGGGCATGTCTCCTTTTCCTTTCTTATTTTTCTTTAAAATGTGCAAAAAAGAGCCTAACTGAATTAAAGTTTGTCCCCCTTCCCTTTTTTTTTTCTTCCCTCCTCCCTCAGATTGCAGCTATTCTCAGGAAACGAAAACTTGACTATTATTTGCACAAACTCCTACCTGAGATCTTGCAATCAACTTCCTTTCTGACAGCAAATGGGACCTTGTATATTGCTTGCTTTTGCATTCTAAGGTTGGTATACTGTCCTAAAAATGAAATGTAATAGGAAAGTTATTTTTATGCAACTTTTCAATTTATATAATAATACATCTCTTTTATAGTAGGCTTGTTTGTGAGAGGTAGGAGTAAGAAAAGCGACAGCTGTGCCTTCATCTTGATTTCTGGTCTTACCACTTGAATATGAACCTTCCCCCCCCTCATTTTTGTAATCTTTTAAATCAGTAAAAAAGTCAGTGTATTCACTTTGCTTCCTTTCCTCTGTTTTACTGATTCAAAATCCACTGTTGCAGGAAATTCAAATGTATTCTAGAGGGCAACTGAGAAGGCCTAACCTTTCTCTCCTAGAAAGAATTGATGTAATTTGACGTTGGTTTCCATTTTCCTGATGCAGGGGCTGTGGTGACTTCTGATTATCCTAAACTTTATCCACCCATCGAAGTTTGTACTTTCCTTATTTGTGGTCATGAATGAAGGAAATCCCAGCACAGCTCCTAGGGTTTTGTAAGATACAGACTTGCTCTGAAAGATAAGTATAAAAGGCACTTCTGAGCTATTTCCAGTGTGTATTTCAAGCAACTTGTCAGGATAGTTAAAAATGAAACTTTCTTGTTCCTGAACATGACGATGTCCTATATCTAAATGCATTTAGAGAGATGTTTTACATAGACATGTAAAGCCTACAGTAACTATGAATTTTTGAAAATTATATGACAGTGCACTCAACAGCCCCTCTAAAAGTTAATCAAACCCATTATGCCCTACTTCTAGATCTGTTTAGAGGCTTCTCAACTTTGCTTCAAAGCTGAGGGAGAAGGCTAGGAAGAGGAGGAGCTGGCTGAGGAGCCATGGAACACATTTTAAGTAAATAATTTGCAAAGTTCAAAATTAATTTTTAAGTAACAAGCTCTAAAGCATATGAATTTTTCTAGCAATCTGAGTTGTATTAATACTGATTTACCTTTATTCCTCTCGGCTGTACTGTTACAGCTGTACAGCCGTACTTCAGTGCTGTAGTTAGAAGTTACAGCCATCTAGGAGATCTATGACCATGTAACGAAGCAGGTAGGAGATTAGTGTCTTACTCTGGAGCCCTCTGGTATGGCATTGCTGTCACCTGTGTGGAGCATAGCTGCCTAAAGCTGTTTTGACATTCAAAACAGCATGGCCAGATGCAGACTGGGAAATGGAAATGGTACCTAGTCCACGTGCCCTCCAGGTACCCATGAAGCATTCTTGGGGTTGGCCCAGGCCAAAACCCATGCAAAGAACAATTCTAACAATTTAACGTCACAAAGGATTACACCTAAATGCTTACCCTACTACTCTTACAGCTGTGCAGCAGAGTAACCAGCCAACGTCTTGGGAGATGTATGTGCTTTTTGTGTTACAGAGAGATGTCCGTGAAGAGTGATCACCTCCAGCAGAATCTCTGCTGGTAGGGTCTCTGCAGACCGCCCACCACCTGCGGCTGCAGGACTTGCAAATTAAAAAACATCAGCCTGTTGGCTAGGACCCTAATACGAGCTGGTGAACTGAAATCGCTGCTAGAAACAAAAGCAGAAAGTGTTTGGGCAGCCTTAGGAATTGTACCTGTTGAAATGGATGAATGTCCAGTTATAAGGAGTATTTTGCAGCTTTTCTGACGAGAATAAAATTTGCAGCCTCAACAATTAAATGAATAGGACATGTAAGAGCTATGAAATGACATTTCAGAAAACAATGGATAACATGGTTATCAGAAAAGTCATACTTTCCAAATTTGCTAGGGTCCTTTGAAAGATAAGTATGATTCTGATGATGATCCAGTTGGTGCATTATACATGAATTCCCAAATGATTTTGACAAGATTACTTGGTAGGACTCTTCACAAATAAAAATCCTGCTTTTCAGGAATTAGTAAATTATTAGCAAGTAGTTAATATATATGAAACAAATGAAGGGATAAATAATCAATTTTCATAATAGGGAGAAGTTGTCGGTGATGTTCCTGCTGTGTCCTTTGTTCTGGATATAGCTAAAGAGTCTGGGAAAAGGGATGAAGAGTAGAATGAGACATTGTATGAGATTGTTTAGGCTACAGAAATTTAAAACTGACTCTTAAATATTTCAGAAAGATCTGTTGATTAAAATCACTTCTGAAGTTTGCTAGAGAAAAGTGCAAAGGAATGCACTGGGAGGAGAAAAGCAGTGCTGTCCTTACAGAGGGATGGGCTTCAAACTAGCTGCTATTCATCAGGAGGGCGTTTGAGAGTTGTCATGGATAGGTTCTCTGAACAAGTCAGTTCAGTACTTGAATATCGTGAAGGAGCCAAGTAAGTGCTGTTTGGAGAGAAAATGAGAACAAGCCAGAAAGCTGTATAAATACATGACATCTTTACAAGTTGAATACTGTATGCCTTTTTTTTTTTTTTTTTTTTTTTTTAATGCTTTGCTTGAACTTTTGTGATTCCTTGAATTAATTACCGCGGGGTACACTGTACTTCTTTCAGTAGCCCCTGAGAGCAAAAGTCCGTTGTATGTCATCTTCCAGCCCAGAATGCCATCTGGTATCATTTCTTCTCCATTGAAGAGATATTGCTACCTCTGTGGTATTCTGCATAACTGTGGCCTGAGTATTTCTGAACTTGATTTGCCACCATGCAGAGATTGTCTAAGACTTTAGAGACATAGATGTTATAGATCTGTGCTAGCTAGTGATGAGGGATTTGATGAGATAGATTTGTGTAACAGGATGTGTGCTGCAGTTTTTGTATCTTTTTTGATGGAAAGGTATGTTATAGAAGAAGGAGCAGTAACTCAGAAGCAAAATTGCCCAGCAAGCCCCATGCAGTTCACTGCTCTTACCTTCCTGGAGTTAGAAGTGGTCTGGAGACCAAAGCAACAGATTAAAGGGTCTGTAGCTGGACATGTTAACTCATATTTACCTGCACATTTCCATATTTGAGAAGAGTTGCCTGTTTCCTTTTGTAGCACCAAGGAGGAGATATGTTGGCAGGCACATAGGTTGTCCTGGATGAAGTGACCACTTCATCTGTTTATACCTTTGCTGAAGTCCCAGTGAACCTTCAGTCACTGTGTATGCTGAAAACACATTTAGTCATGCAGTAACAATTAAAAGACCTAAATATGAAATGTAATTGTCAGTGAGAAGTCTAGCTTATGCTAATGTGTCTTTTTGGTGCTCTTGTAATATTTGCTTCCTTTCAGCTAGGGGAAACCACCAAAATTGAAACCACTGCAAATATTTGCAAGGATGTAAAACTTCAGACAAGAAAGTTCAATTAAATAATTTCAGGCATTGTTTAATATTCTTACCATTTCAGAGGTGGGCAAAATTTCAGAAACATCTAACTTCAGTATCAGCAGTGACTTAGGCTGTGGATAGGTGTTCTTATTCTAGAAGGGATTACCAAGCTAACTTGGATTACTTTTTTTTTTTTTATCTCCTTTTTTTTTTCTTGAAGTGAATTAGGGAATATGTGCAGTCTGCTCTGTTGGCAGAGTGGTGAGGGTGATGATCTCTGTTACGGATGTGTGACAGGGGGTTGTAATCTCTTCTGCTGGTGGAATCCAGAAGTCTACACCTGTGTGGGCTTCAGACGGAAGTGCTAGGCTCCAGTATTGACAAGCATTACATCTGGTAGCTGAAAGGTGTGATTTTTAGGTTTTTGGTTTTATTAAATGCAAAACCTTACGAAGACATGGTTCTCTTAGCTTAGCAACTAGAGTAATTAAGTTTGTCCATGTACAGTTTTACATTAGCTTGCTTAATTAGATTCAACCTTACTTACCAACCAATCTTTGAGTTTTGGATACAGTTATATGTTGAGGAATTAGATACATAATCTGAAATAACTCCTATTTCTCATTCAAATTTCTAACCATAGGCCATGTGAAAATAACCATGAAATAATAACAAAAACTTACTTAAACTTCTGCTAAAGTAAATGAAAATATTTCACTTATGAATCGGACGTTTTAATTTCCACTAGATTTTATTATGTAAAATGTTACTGTTGTTTCCGAAATCTTATCAAACTGAACGTTAAGCATTCGTAGAGAGATTCTAAACCATGCCAGAAGAACAAATTCCTGTTTGTTTCCCACAGAAAGGACATTTGTTCTGTACTTAACAGGTGTGTCTGGTAAGATGTGTTCATACTTATTAAGATGTCTAAAATGTGTTCTCTGAAACTTCATACAGTAATTGCTTTCCAAGAGAGTCCTAATAATGAACTTCAGCTCCAGCAGCATTTGGCATTGTCATCCTGAGAAATTATCCCTTTGCAGCCGTGGGAATGAGCAGTGTGTGTAATTGCCATTACATCACTTGCTGTTGATACACTGGCTCTCTTTTCACTTATGAACATAAGCTGGCATTGCTCACCAGTAGTGTTATTTTTGCAGAAGTATGAAATGAGGCTGATCATGCCTTTTACAGCAAGAATGAAAGTGGGCTAATCAGATGGTATTGATTAATTATCTCTATTCTCTCTTCTGTGTTGTCAACATGAAATGTTATCTAACAAAATTTCCTTTTCTACCTCGTATGTGTTTGCCATTTTGTTTGTTGTATTTTGTTCACTGTGTTTTTGGAAGGGTAGACTCCATTGTAATGCTGTTTTCCTGAACTGATAGTGCTTATCAGTTGGTGTAATTAAAGTGTGTTTGTTATCATGCTAGCGAATTTCATGACTGCCTGACTATTGTTTTCCTCTGTGAATTCCTCCTGAGTGAGTTTGAAGGTGCAGATGTCCTGAACAGACCAAATGTGCTTGGTGACTTTGACATGCGTTTTGGTTTTCCTCCTTTAACAGTGACCAATTCATAGAAATATTTTCTTAGATGTTGTCATTTGTGTAACTTTTTTTTTTTTTTTCAACTCTTACTGCTGGAGGAATTTTGATAGTTGAAATTGTGTGGACTCTGAGTGAAATCCAGATCTTCTTGCAAAAAATGAGAGCTTTCCCAACTTAATGGAACGGGGATGTCACTGTTGCTTCCAGCTGTAATGTACAGATGGATTCCTTGGCTTACTGTAATTGGGTGGTTTACTGATTTAACATCAGTTGATTATCCCTTTGGAGTGTGACATAAATTATAATAATTTGATTTGATTTCTGGCTCACCTGGTTGTGTCCCTACATCCCATGGCACATCTTCCTGAAGGTGTATTTGGACAACTAGCAGAGAGAGGAGCAACTATGAGTTCTTTTAGACAATTCTTCTGTAATTAGTATCTGCTACTTTTCAGAAACATCTCTTGAAAGTAGTGCTTTTGTTGATGTCAGGTGACCCTTTAAATGAAATGGATAAATTATTGAAGTATTTCACATGTTTATGTTTATGAAGCACTGTGTTGAACCCCACTAAGAATTATCCAGCTGTAAAAATATACTAATTAGTGTTTGTTTATAAGTATTGATTAATGTAAAGGGACAACATTAATCTTAATAAAATGTGTGCAATTTTATGATAAAGATAAAATACGCTGTTGTGCATGAATGTTTTGGTTGCTTTGCATGTAATATGTTTACAATTTACATTTTCAGGAGGATCCTTGGAAAATTCTACTTTTGGTCTCCTGGCTTTGGTGCTGCTTTACCTGCTTCTTATATGGCTATTCTCATCGAAAGGAAAAGCAGGTACGGTTTGGGTTTATGGCTTTTGGGTTTTATATTATACTATTTCTTGTTTTGATAATTTGATAATTCACATTTGACAATGCAGTGGTTTTGTTTCAGGATGCTGGAAGTGTAGTTCATTTGAAATAGGGTCTTTTGCAGCCTTAGATGTAAATCTAGAAAGCTACAGTGAAAAAATACTTTACAAACATTCAGTTTCCAGTTTGTGATTTGTTTTTCTTGTTTAATGCGTAATTGAGTTGCTTAGAATTGCCTGATTAAGTTCGGTTGCTTAGGATTTCCTAACAAAACTGTGTATTAAAAAAAAAAAAAATAATGTTTGCAATTAGTCACAGAGAAAGGAGCATGCTAATAAAGTTGCTGATGACTTGAGTTACCAACATGACATTAGTTGATAAAGAGGAGGAATAGGATGTTGTGGAGAAAACTGACTGGGAAAGCTGAAGTACTCCAAATTGGATGAAACGTAATGATAGGAAGTTTAGACTTTTTAAAATATGAAATTGTTTGGTATGTTAGCATCTGATAACTATGTATAATGTGTGAAATGCTGCTGCTGAGAGACTTAGTGAAATATAACTTTCTGATTTCAGATCTATTTGGTTGTTAGCTTCTGTTACAGGCGAAACCAAATTTTAGTAGACTTCTGCTCTCTTAGGAACTGACATTTGACATGGAGGCACAGTGGCATTTTCAGGCGTCTCCTGAGCAGCTTACAACAAATTGTGTTGAAAAATCAGGGAGGTGGGAAAAAGTCCTGATTCGAGTTCATAAACTTATCTCGAGCCCTTTAAATTGCTACTAGCAGCTGGCAGCCAAATCAAACTTAATCACTTAATCTCTTCCCAAGTGGATACCCTATTTTAAGTACCTCACTGGCATTTGCTTGCACAGCATCTCTGTCAGTCCTGAACTTGGGAACAGCAAGCTTGTAAATGAGATTTCTTCTGAGTGGTGCTGTTATCATGTGCCAGCCTTGTACATTTTATAATTCTTACAGAAGAATGAGAAAAAGAGATGGGTAGCTTGTCTAGACGCATTATAAGCCTGAGGAGGAGCATGTTTTCTCACGTGTTACAGAACCAGTTTGATTATAGTTTGTATCTGTGTAATATGCAATTGCAAATTTGCATGGCACTGCAAGGGGGAAGTGAGATCGCATAGAATCTTCAGACTCACTCAGGAAGTGTTCTGTGTTATATTCTGTTGCTACAGTTCTATAAAGATAGAAATTGCACATTAGTATGTCCATGTGTATTCTACTTGGTGAATAAAATATGGTTATTCTGTCTATGAAAACGAGTTTATTAGGATCTGTGGAAAGGGTCAAGAAATAAAAACCCTTGTAAACTTTGTTCTGTGTGTATCTATAAATGTTCTCTGAGATCGCCGGAAGAGAATTAGTCACATTTATATGCTTAAGTAATGTTTTGATAAGAATTATTTCTTAGATAATAATTGAATGTAGATACATAAACATGGAGATTACGTGTTTGTAATGTGCAGATTCATATTCTACACCTTTAGTCTCTTACTCCTGTAGGAGTAACTCAGAATTATTTCCTTTTTCTGGTACTCTGAAGCAATGTGGGTTGCCTGTTGGGATTTGGAGGAAGCATCCTTACTGGCCAATGCAGAATTCGTAAATCACAGCCTAACATCTGTTAGCTGCATAGCTGGTGTGTGTTTCATGCTCTGAGAAGTGTGAAGAGAGCAGAGAGTTAAATTTCAGCTGATTTTGACTGTACACTGTCTCATACGGTACAGATCTTAATAGCTGTTAGTGTTAGTCTTGCCATGTTATTTCTTTTCTCTGCATTTATGGATCTGGCAGAGGTGTTGAAAAATGAGAGATGAAACAAAATATTGTAGGTGTTACTAGTGTTATGTGTTTTCACATGCAAAGAAAATGTTCTTGCAAATAAGGGAAGTACTCCTTTTTCCTGGAGAAATGTACACAATTGATTAGACTCTATATTTTTCTAATTCCTTTTGATTATTTGTCTGTGACTTCAACATTTTGCTTACTCTTTATGTGTATATACTGTCATAATAACTATGGCTGTATTATTATAAGTAAGCTTCTAAAAAGTGTGCTTGCACAGACATTTAAAAGAAAAGAATTTTCTTCAGTTTCACGTTTTTTACATCTTCTATTAATGTGCAATTATTTTGTCACAGAATTTAGTTTTGGAGTGTTAGACATTAAAAGTTGTGTTAATGTCTCCTCAGAAATAGAGATATGATTAATTTACATTGATTTCATTAAGCTTCCTTAGGAAATCATTGCATTCATTTTATTAACCTTTGAATGGAGTTGTTTTGCCAGTGTACTCCTTGTTAGGTGTTATTTCAAACTGTTGATAAGAAGCAATTTTATTTGTTTGTGGCTTTGAAAAATGAGTATTTTGCTTATGTCTTTTGGCTTCTGTTTGTAATTCAAAGTTACAATATCCTGTCATTTTTTCAACATCTATTAAATATTACCAACAAGAATTGAGCCCGTAGTAAAGGAGATCCGTGGCTGAGAGGGAAAGACATGGTATTTCCTTGTTCTAGGAGCAGCGAGACTGTTAGAAGGCAAGCAAGTAACTGAATATACTTGTTAAAATTGTTGTGAACGAAGCTGTTGAAATGTGGTTTGAGGTTTGGCTGAAGCCAGCCTGTTACTGGAAATCTGATTAGATCGGTTGTACCTTGCTGATTTCTAAGACAAAGAAGTCTGATAGCTCAGTGAAAAGCCTCTCTTTAAGACCTCTTCAATACTCTCAAGGTAAATAATTATGTTCTCTTAAGTGTTTTGTAAACGTGCTAGTGCTTCAAAAGCATATAAGTCGTGTTTTGGTAATAGCTAAATGGCAATCTTCAGTTTGTAGGGCCGTTATTCAAAAAATAATGTATTGGTGAGTTTCAAGGACTACACGTAAAGCTTTAAGAAAGGACACAATTACAGTTTTAATGAAATTAATTCTCTTACTGCCTGGTTAACATTTTTTTTTCTTCTCTCCATTTCTGCCCTTTGTAAGTAATTAAGCCAAAGAAAGTTTTAACTGCAGCCACCTAAAATGTCAGTGGCAGTTCCGAAGGGACCCTTCTGGGATTGCCCCCGCTCCCCCCTTAGGCTGCATTAATGTTTACAGACTGGCTGTTAACATTATAGCGGCGCCTGTCTCCTCGCTGCACTTGAGACTGTGTCACTGATGGTGTTATAAAACCTGAGATTTAGGGCTTTTATAATTTGGTTGTAAAATCTTGCTCTGGGCGACTCTTTGCAACGTGTTTTGAGTTGAAAACTTCGGGTGTTTTTCATCAAAAGAGTTCAGTATGCTGAACTCTCCAAAAAAACATTTAAAGCATGTGCATTTAAAAAGTTATATAGTGCAACATATATATACACACCTATATTTAGTGTTCTTGGAAACAAAAGTATTACTATGTATTGCTCAGAAAACTGACAGAAACATTTGTATAAGAGCAATGTGGAATTTTTAGACAGTATGTTTGTTCTCCTGATGAAACATTCGGTTGCTGTTAGGGTTATTTGCTTGCCATAAATGCCATTAGTCTAAATGCATTGTGAAGGAAGAATATGGCAGCGTAGTAACGGTAAAAATTATATCCTGTAAATAAATACAGCGTTTTTGGGAGTTTGTCCTTTGAAATACAAATTTGTTGGTATATATTTCTGTATAGTAGTATAGTATATTTAGCCTTGAGGTGACAATTTCCTTTCTCAAAGTGTTTTAGTTACTCAGTTTGACATTGTATTTTAGGGAAACCTATAAATCATCAGGATGGGGATGGCTGATCAAAACAAACAAACCAACTTCTAACACAGCAAGTGCTTTTGCAAACTTTAGGCTTGCTTGCTACAGGTAAGGAATTGAGAGAGCAAGCTATATTGAGGGATGATTTTTGCATATTTTTTTGTATGCAAAACCCTCAAGGTTGGGTCACTCATGTGAATACGTTATGTTGCAATCTTGTAAAGAGAGCTAGCAAGGAAACAAAATATGTTGGAGTTTTACTCCTTGAGAGTGAATATGACTGTGAAATATGGAGCCAGGCTGTAGAAGTTAAAAAATGCTTTTTGTTTCTAAACCAAAATATGTTAAACACCATTGCACTTCAGCAACAGCCTTGGTGAGAGCCGATGTTTGAGATACCTGTGCTTTTATAGCAACAGGATGTAAACATTTGAACATGTTTTGCTGCATGCTTCCAGGCCTGCTACTGCTACAGTTATCAGAGGGAGGGAAAACACTGTTAAGGTTGGCTGGGAGTGCAGGAGATGATCTGGAAGATGCTTTGATTGTGGGAACATTGTGAATGGCAGTTAGCTCAGCACTGGCAGCTCTTAGCAGTGCTTTTTATGGAAACTAGCATCTCTTCCTGGCTTTAGTGTTTCGTGGGAGCTCTAAGAGCTGGGGACTCCAGCCCAGCACAGGGCTAAAGTATTTCTAATCAATGATTTACAGTAATTTGTCTTTCTGAGAAATGTGATCACCTGGCTCATACTATGTTTGTCCTGACACACTCGGTGTCCAGTTTGATGATAAACCCCAGTAGCTTGGTATTTTACACTAGAAAGATTTATGACCTCTGTAGGGTACATGCCTAGCAATCATAACTTTGTGGATATTTTCAGAGAGATTTCTATTTTTCACTTATTGTTGTAGCATTACTTGGTAATTCTGGAAAAAGTTCCTGAAGTTGGTTTAACTGTGTTCAGCTAAATCAATATTAATGCTGTCAGTTTTTAAGAATCACCTTTTAGAAGCACAGGAGCAGGCAATTCCAGTGTTCATAAGTCAAGCGGGTGGGGCAGAAGATCAGGTTGGCTGAACAGGGAGCTGATTGTGGAGCTCAAGGAAGAGCAAGAGGAAGAAGAGATTCTGTGATCTCTGGAAGCAAGGTCAGGCTTTGCAGTAAGATTACAGAACTGCAATTCGCATATGCAGGGAGAAGACTCGAAAGGGCAAAAGCTCAATTAGAGTGGAAACTGGCCAGTGTTGTATCTGATAACAGTAAGGGTTTTAAAAAGTGTGCTAATAGCAAAAGGAGGTCTAAAGAAATTGTAGGACCGATACTTTTTGAAGATGGTCACCTGACTAGCAGGAATGAAGAAAAAGCGGAGGCATTCAATGTTTTTTTTTTTTTCCTCAGTCTTTAATAATATTGACAGATCTTGGGCTGTCTGGTCCCCTGAGTCTGAGGGCCACGAGTGTGGGAACAGTGACTTTCTTTTTGTAGGCAGTGCAATTGTAAGGGACCAGCTGTATCAGCTGAATGTTCCCAAGTCCATGAGGCTTGATTGGATTCATCCAAGAGTACAGAAGGAGTTAGTGGGTGTTATGACAGGACCCCTCTCGATCATTTACCAAAGGCACTGGGAGTCTGGGGAGGTCCTTGATGGCTGGAAGCTTGCCAGCATTGTTCAGTGATTCCGGTCTCATGCATTCGTAATCAATCAGCCCAGGTTATAAACTAATCAGGCTTCTGAAAAACTGTAACCGTGTCCGCAAGAAGTTTTCAGCAACCAAGTTTCAGGAGTTTTCAGCCTGAAGCATTTGAGTGTTGAAAAAGTTTGGTCCAGCTTACTTGTGTGGTCCCTGAAGTCTTGCACAAGACGGAAGACTGGGAGAGCAGCTACAGCATGACAGCCGACAGTCTATCTTCTGGGATAACACAGTCAGAGTAAAAATACTGGAAGATCCCATGTGAAATATATACCTGTGATCCTGGAGATGCTGGAGAAAGTGTTGGAAACATCTCTGTGGGTCTGTACAGACTAGGTTTATTTTCTCTTAGTGTTGTTACAGTGAGTGCTGAGCTGGATCATGCAGGACTATTTGGTTGCATTTGCTCAATGATCTCCAGCTCCCTGAGTTTCAGGAGGATTTACCAGCTTAGGCACAGCTCCAGCGGTGAGGTTACTTTGTGAAAATAATGTAAAGGCATCACAGACAGCACCCATTAAGCTCTGGATTACCTCTGCCAGTTCATGTGGGGCCAGCCTGGATGGACAAAGGGCAGTGCTAAGGTCAAGCGACAAGCTCTGATAGATCCCAGGTGACTGTGTGTAGCTATCTCTTCCTGGGCTGCTCTGTGAGTAATTGACACTTGATTATAGTTAAAGTTTAATTTTTTTTAATTATTCTAAGAACAGTTTTTGGCAAATCTGTTTTTGAAATGTTCACTTTGTAGGCTGAAAACTAAGTAAAAGTGATTTAGTCATTGAGTACTAGTATAATTTTGTATTCTGTTTTTCATCATTAACCCCCCAAACTTGACAAAAAACCTTAGAAAATTTACAGTCGTATTGAAACGCCTACAGATAAAATGTTAAAATGCAGACTGTTGCTGAACATTGGACTATTCCACAAGTCTGACTTGGATTCAAATGGCACAAACAGTGGATTAATTACTCTGTTCTGTCTACTCAGCACTAGCATCCAGGAGACACTCATTGGGACTTCCTTGGCTTAAGCAAACACTTAATACATCTTCTGGGTCTGAATGCTTGTGTGTAACATGCACCTCCCAGAGGGGAGAATAATAAATATTCTGCTGATATAGAATAAACTTCAGATGCTGTCTCGGTGAGCAGGCTGTAGTGCTGACTGATGTGGCAATGAAAAGCTTGACATGTACCTGGCGGGATAACGTCTGTGCCTACCGTGCCGGTGGCACAACGGCTGTAAGTCTTTGAGGGAACTTTTCTGTGGTGTGTTCCTCAAGCCTGCTCATGGGATATTGTTTTTAGATAGTACAGATGAGAGGAGCTTAAATCGTCGTTTCCGTATGAGCCACACCTATAAACCCTCTATAAATGAAGTGACTCTTTCCTGTAGCTTCATTGCTCCCAAGGAATTGATGTCATTGTTAGCTCCTGCAGCAGGAAAAGTGTGGAGGAAGAAACCTAGAACAGCAACGATTTGCTATATTTAACCATGCAAGGGTTTTCTGTGGTGAAGATTACAGCAGTCTACTGTGGTTAAACATCTTGCTTCCCCTTCCTGCACTCTCCCCTCCACATCCCAGGACAGAAAATGGCACATTTTTATTTCCTTTAGTAAGTCCATTGGATTGCATAGTATTTCTTGTAATCAGATGACCTCCACTCCGGATTGAAGCTTTTTGATAAAGTGAATGTATGCCGTTAAGATTTTATCCTAAAGATGGTCTGTCTGAAAAGCAGGAACAACAGAGTCCACAGAATTAAAGGCAAGCATAAAACAGAACTCGTGAATTTGGGTCAGTACCTGTCATAGCAGTCTGGATAGACTGCTCTGACTTTGAAAGACCAAAACAATTTGGACTGTCTGGTAGTACAACATCATTTTGTCTACTTGAAGGAATTTGTATGTGCTCCATCTTGCTTGATCAACGATAATTTTTTCCTTTTAAGCTCTTCTTCAGTGTCTGTTACTCATTCCTCGTGAGCAGTGGACTGAGGAACTAGCAGAAAATGAGCTAACATCAACCGTTGGCATTTTTGATCCTTGAGCTTAAAGTTAGAAAATGGTAGGTCCAAACTGGACTTGGCAATAGCTTTTCTGTCTTCAGTAGGTGAAATGTCACATCGAGGTCTGTCTGCAGTATCTGGCGCAGTTCATCATCAAATACTGGTGTTCTGCCAGAAGCTGACTTTTCAGTCAATAGGGTTGAAATGACTCTGACAAGCTCTTAGTATCTCTTGCCTGCCTTTCCAGAGAAGGTTTACGTTGGCTTCTGACCTGCTTTTCCCTGGGACCCCTTGTGTTCTAGGCCCTTACGGATTTACGCATGCTCTTAACAGAATTAATCAGTCTTCTGCATGACTAATTCGTAATTCCTAACTGAATTTGAAGCCTGGTTTTAATATGACTTTAATATACTGTCCTTTGGTTCTCATGGGGGAAGAACACCCATGCAAATGGCTCTGTGTGTCGGCAAGTCTAACGTCATGCCCTACTTAGTTGAAATAGCTGGTCTACTCTTTCTGAATATAAGGGCATTTAGAAGTTGGTTGCACCATATGAAAAATAGCAGTAGGCTTCTAGTTGACTTGGATTGACTTGTCATGTTAGCTTTTTCCCTATTGCTTCAGGTATTTTGTAAACAGTGTAATCTGATCACAGATGTAATCGTTAAAACATTACGAGTCTGGAGAGAAAATGAGCTCCAAGCATGCAAAAAACAATAGCTGCTAGTTTGACAGACTAGAAAAAGAGCATTAGGCTGCTTAAGTCTTTTGAAATAGAGAAAAACTTGATGATTTGGGTGGCTTGTCGAAAACTTGTATTGTGGAATGGACCTTCTCAGACTGGGCACATAATATGACTGGGGGAGGGAATGACAGCCATTTCCAAGGGGATTCTTGGAAAGCCTCCAGAGCTGCTTCTCACCGAGCTGCTGTGGCTGGACGTGCAGACAGGGGTGTGGCTGAAAGGCTCCTAACCTAAGAAGGGATGTAGGAAGGAGGAGGGTAGAGGTGGAGGAGAACAGGTCAAATGAATTTCCACAGCCCCAAGCTGTCTGCTGAAGCAGTTCTCTTATATGAATTTATTTTCTCCTTGTTCGTGCCCTCCTCATCCCTAAAATATGCTGAGTGTATATCCAAGGCCAGTGAATATTGCGCATCTCTGCAACTCTCCGATTTCTATGCCCCGTTTTGCTCTTTTTCCTAATTTTTTTGAACAGTTCTATCCCTTCTGTCCTCTCTTTGCTAGGAAACAGCAGTGATTGCCAGCAAAATATGTAGAAGCAGTGACCCTCTGCTGCTAAGGATCCCCAGAGAAGTTTTGCTCAAAGGGAGAGTGTTTGCTTGCGTGCCCTATGTGCATACCTTCCAAACAGGGCGGCCAAGCAGCACATGTTCTATCCCGACTGAGAAGGTGCCCAGAAAAGAACGGAGTGTTTGCTTTTTGATTGAATGAGCCGATTAAAAACAATTCTGTGTTACTATCAACTGTCCAAAAAAATTGTTATTTGGGGCCTTATTTAACACTACATAGACCTTCTATACCAAGAATGTTAATAATTTAAAAAATTGCTGGAAATCCTTCATTTCTTTTCCTGAGGTTTGATTAATTTGTTATTGTTCTGTTATCTACTAGTCAATCCTTTTTATGAAACTAACAAGCTTTTTGGAATCTGATTTTTATCTCTTCGTGAGATCTTGTGAGGTTAAATCACACTTTAATTAAGAGGTTTTTTCCCCTCTGTAGGTCAGCCTTTGTTTTGACTCTATTGACTCTGTAGATACCACAGAGAAGCTGGGAGAGGAGGAAGAGGGAGGGAATGTTGAAAGAAAATGTTTAAAATAGAGCATAGAACAGTTAAAAAATTAAACTGTAGATGTTATCTTGTGTTGCACTAGCTGAAAACCCAGTAAGAATTATTGGTACTAATTTAAGTGGAATGTATGACTGTAGATATATTTTCTTTTTGGCTTCTCTCCCTTTCCAGTTTTCTCATACCCTTTCTTTGGCATGTGTTCAAATCATAGAACATGTTGAGTTTCTTTTCTTTCCTTTTAAGAACAACGAATTCTGAGTATTTGCAAGAAAAAAATAACCATTTTACTTACCATGTAATGTGCTCGAAACAAATATTACTGATTTGCAGTTTTGAGGAACTTCAGTTTCTCAACTTGTAAAGTGTCCATTTTCTACTTTAAACAACCCAAAATTTTGAAATAGAAAATTCCTTTAAAAAAAATGGTGGCCTGTGAGTCCTTAAACTGTATTTTTTGACGTGCAATTATGTGCCTGAGCATTATCTTCATGTGAAAGACTTGCTACTAGTATTTACTAAGCTCAAAAAGTAATAATTTTCTTTTTTGAAAACTTATTGCTTAGGTCTGTTTTCATAATTTTCAGCAGTATTTTGAAAGCTTATCTGTTCCTGCTGATTTTAAGTGAACTTTTGCACCAGGATTTTGCTGCTGGCCTCCAGCTGTCAGTAGGAAATTGGTGGGTGTGAGAGATTAACGATACCCTAAACATAATCTGTAGTACTTGCGTTACTACAGGGATGCAGTCGCAACTCCAGATCTACAGTTGGTTAGCTTATGGTGTCGAGCTGCTGGAGAGCAGAAAAAACCCACCCCCTCTTCATTCTGACCTTTTTCTTTTCAGGGGAAACCTGTGATTTGTGTGTTTGATTTAATTCTGCAGGTTATGAAGTGGTGTGTTTTACAGTGTGTAGGGGGGAGGGAAGCTGGGGGGAGGAATTCTTCCTGTTTTTGCAGACCACAAATCCTGTCTGGGGAGTCATTACAAACTATTATGTTAGCTTCTTAGTTTATGCTCAGAAATTAAAGCCGGAGTTAACCCTTTCCATCTTTTTTTTTTTTTTTTTTTTAAAAAGGACAAATATTCTCAAATTTTACTATAAGAAGTCAGTGCAACATAAGTTATGTGCTCTTTACCTTTTTTTTTTTAAATTCCACCCCATTAGTACCTTTGAATCCACTGATTCCTTTTAAAGTAGTTTTATTTGTGATTTCTTAAGACTTGTAGAGCATCCAGATAAGGATTATTGGCTAATAAGGTGATAACTGTCAGAATATGCAGCAGACTCAATGAACAGTGATATTTGTGTAAAATTCAAACCTGAATCCATAGGAAGCTTATAAAAAAAATCTTTTTTTTTTCATAAATTCACTATGTTAAAGCCACGTGTAGTTCAGATCTTGTCATATAGGTCACAAGAAAAGGTGAGTTTGACTTGTACCTATTTATTCTCAGGTCAGGCTTCTTGGTTTGACAACACTAAGAATTTTTGGAAAAGTAAATATAGGAACATGACGTTTTGGACTGAGGTTGAAGTTAGAAAGTTTTATAGCAAAGCTAAAACTGTTCTTGTATTAGCAGTGAGGTGGCTATTTATATTTTGTCAGGTGTTGCCCTCCAGTTGCTTAAATTTACTCTGTATGTGGAGAAAAATAACCCATTAGTGAGGCTGTTTAATCACAGAATGTGTTCTCTTAATCGCGTGCAGGAAGATTTTTAACCTGCTGCTTTCTCCATCTTCATCTTCATCGTTCTAACCATCTCCACTCCTGCCTGCTGCTGGGTTACAGGAGCTGTGAATTTCAACCTGCCCTGCTGTGAATTTACTGACTCACTGGTACAGCCCACACCTAGAGCTGTTCTCCCTGATGGAGTTGCCTGTTTAGTTAAATGATGTGGATTCTGTACGTGGTGGTATTCATCCCGCTGTAGTTATTTCCTGTTATTTCTGACATGGTCACTTATTTCCCCTTTGGTTTTGAGCAAGAAAAAAAAATGTAATCATAAAAACCACAAGACTGGTAAAAATGCAATTAGAATGGTTCAAATATGTTTAGTTAATTGCATTGAATGTCTAAATTTCAGGATATCTACTTGGGCAGGTTTGTAATTTAACTGAAATAAGACAATAGAGAAACAATACTTTAAACTTCATATTGCCAAAAAAAGCTATTCATGAGAAAACTGCAGGGACTGAAGTGCTGTGTATTAGACACGTAAGATGGACAAGGCAAAACATAAGAAAGAGAGAAATATTTGAAAAGAGGAACAAATACTGAGACCAGAGTGACTTAAAAATGACAGACACCTACCTCTCTTCTGTGGCTGTTTAGAAAAAGAGAAGGTGTTTGCTTTCTGTTGGAAATTTTCTTGGAGTACTGCTGTGGTTGTGATAATTAATTTATGGTAAAATTACCATAAGCATAAGTATGTTCTAAGGATTCATCCTGCCTTCAAGCAAAAGTATTTTTTGGTTTTTTTTTGTTGTTGCTTTTCTTTAGCTTAGCAACAATTCTAAGGAAAACCATAAATATATGGAAGGAGAACCATAAATACGGAGAGAGAACTGGCAGTGAGTTTCCTAGAAAAAAAAAATCTTAGTTGTATTTTAAAACTTTTATTTTGTATGATTTACTATTACATGAAGCAAAAGCTCATACTACTTGTGAAAGTAAATTTATTCTTTGAATTTTATAGTGTGTCAAGCTAAGCAAGAAAACATTCTTTAGGAAACTGTTCCACAAACAATATGTTGGCATGCAGATTTGGGCAGTTGTCATTGCTTCTGTTGGCATGAATAGGATTTTTAACTTGTGTGTAAGGGGAATTGAACTTTGGCTTCAAGTAAGTTTTCCAGAATTTACAGCACTTAAAAACCTTACTCAAAGATAGATGAATTCAAAGTCTGAGAGTAGCGCTTAGTGGTTTATTTAAAACACTATTGATTAAACAAAGAATAGGAAATCTTTAGTCTATCTTTTATTTCCCGTATGTTCATTTTATGTCCTTGAGGACGAGTTCTGAAAAACTGGAACAGTTCCAATAAAGAGCCATGAGTATGACTAAAATCTTAGGAGACATTGTGGAAAAACTAAAGGAGCTCAGTTTTTGTTTAAGAAATGGTGTGTGGGTGACTTGGTTGGACTCTGTAGCGTTACAGTGGAGGCAAAGATGTAACCAGTTCCAGAGACTGGACAGATTCTTGTCTAAAGTAGGGTGTAAGTTGTAAAGGTAAGTAGCATTAGAATAACTCGGTAGTGGTTGCAGTGATTTAGTTGGAAATACTTCAAAACATCTTGACATTTGATCTTTTTGAAGAAGTTGCTAATTCATTAGAGAAAAGTTTGTGGCTTATATTTGTTAGGAAGCTAGTTTATTTATCACTGTAATCTCTTCTGAGTTTATAATCCATGGAAGAAAATTACATGTGATATTTTGAAGTTGCTTTCCACCTTTTTTTTTCCCATAGAATGATAGAATTGTTCACATGAGCCTTGGAAAGTCAGCTAGTGCTGCTTCCTGCTCGGAGCAGGACCAGCACTGAATTTGGACCAGCTTGCTTATGGTTTTGTCCGGTCAGGCCTTGCAAAACTCTGAGGGTGGAGGTCTGACAACTCCTCTGAGTCCCTGTTCCAATACTTGGCCATCTTGATGGAGAAAATACTGTTTCCTCAGATCAAGTCAGAATCCCCCTGGCCATGCTTGTGATCCTCCCCATCAGTTGATCAGTGCACGTCTTGTATAGGGGACCAAAACCCGTCGCAGTGCTCTGTGCGATGTAGTGAGTGCCAAGTAGAGGGGATTAATCATTTCCCTTGACCTCCTACCTACCCTTCTGGTAATACAGCCCAGTACACTGCTAGGCTTCCTTGCTATTTTTATCCTATAGCTTTTCATTTTTTTAAAAAGTTATTTTAGACTCCTTCCTCTGGGCAGCACAGTCACAAAAATATATGGCTCTCTGTTGAGGTTTAGAGGCCATAGTTTAAGAGCTATTGCTGTTAGTTTGGTCTGAACATTACCAAGTTGTCCAAAAAGCAAATTATAGCAAATTATATCAAGTGAAACTTTTCTTTGAGGAAGGTATAAATGAATGAGAGAATTGTCTTCTTGAAGCCTGTGATCTGTTGTAATTTAAACATTAAAAGTGTGATCCACAAGTCTGGAATTGTTCAGCCACAGATGATGTGACCTATCGTGAATAACTAATCTCTGATACATTGCCTGCTTAGTCCTCTGACAAGCATACAAGAATATTCATGTGAAAATGTGAAGAATATAGGAGAAACAAAATGAAAGTATGCCTAACAGTACTAGTCATTGGTAATTGAAAATGTAATTGCTTTCATGCAATCCTCTTCTTAGGTAAAAGATACCAGTCTTGTTGAGACTTTTTCAGAACAGTGTTTCTTCAGTTCTTTAGTTTAGCACAACAGACTGGCAGGATGGACCAGGATGTGCCATCCCATCTCGTGTCCCACAGAGGCATCTCTCGTGGATGTTGACGTGTGCTTGTTCCAGTTCAGCCTTGGTCTGCCACTCGTGAATTGTGCTCCTAGCTTGTGTTTTTCTTTCTTGAGTTAAAGATCCTATATGTCATGAGTACAGAGCACACAGTATGAGGTACACTACCAGTTAAAGAGGTAAGAGGGAAGCCAGAATGAAATGAAGATCTTGGTGAGAGCGACCTCTGGAAGAAAACGGTGTGAGACAAAGGTGATGGAGGGGCGAAGGGCAGTGAGGATTTGTGTGTGACCCGACCATCGCTGATGTAACTGCCTGCTGATGTGGGTGCTCCTGACATCAATGTTAACACTGGTTCATGGATTCTGGGCATGAAATGGTAGGTGTTTCTTAGTGTCTTTAAACTCCCCAGAGCAGGTGGTTAGACATGGCTGACTAATTATTCTTGTTGTTTAATCATTTTCTGCTCTTGTAATACCATTTTCCAATTACATTCTTTTCTTATTTACCAGCTGCGGTTTTAATACAGTCCTTGGGTTGTATCAGTGACCCTTTTACTTGGCTTACCTCCATCTTTCTGTCCTGTTTTCCATCAGCTGCCATTGTTTCAAAGTAGCGCAACATTTTCTGAACTTCCACCCACTTTTAACAGTCGGCTTCAGGGTTGGGTTATGCAGATTCCTTTTTTTTTTTTTTTTCCCCTCCCCCAGAAGAAATGAATTAGGGGAAAGAAAACTGTTTCTACTTGGAGTTAGCCAGGGCCTCGTACAACAGCAGATAGAGATGGGCTTTTGCTGCAGGCCCTTGCAGATGATGTCATCTAGCAGCTTGCTGTATTTTCAGCTCCGGAATTACTTGGCTGTGCACATTCGTTGTCTGCACGTTTTCCCTCCTCCTGACCACCTGCTTCTCACGTCGGTCCCGCTGCAGCTGCACTGTGGCTTCTGATTCTTTACTTCCTTTTCTCTTCCTTTTCCTTTCTTTGTCTTTGCGATTGGCGAGTCGCATTTTATACTTATCCAAAAAGGACCACAATAGGGACAAAATTCTTAGTTTTTTAGTACTTAGAAAAAAGAAAAAAAAAACGTGGGAGGCTGAAAGACCCTGCCTCCATGTTATCCCTGCCTGTGTGGCATAGGGACTGAGGGAGAGAATCCACCAAATAAATTCTGTGCACATACAATAGCCGTGCTGTTTTGTGCACACTGTATATAACAGAGTTGTGAATGCACACACTGTACTCTTAGAGCTGCATCTGTCACTCAGTAGCTGGCAGTAGCTTCTCGCAGGTAAGTGTGTTACTGCAGGACGCCTTTGAAGTTCTGGTGTTTTCCAGAATATCAAAATGCATTGAGTTATCAGATTAGCTCTCATGGGTAGATTTAGTTCTGTGTTTCCAAACAGTTGAGTGTTCGCATATTCTTCATAAACTTTTAATACTTTAATAAAAAAAAATAATCCAAGAAACACAAAATATCTCATATTTTTCTCCACAAGAACAAATTAAAATAATTTTACATTGCACAGTACTATATTGACTGCCACTTTGGTAATCAGGAGGGTCAGGATACCAATATTATTTTATCATCTGAGCTAATCAACTGAAAGACTAGGTGGTAGTTTGCAGGTCAGCTTGGGAGTTCAATTCATCTGTGGATTTTCACCCCTTCCTGGTCAGAAACATCAGGCAGTATTTTGATGCTTTATTACAAGTTTAGAGGTGTCTTTAACATTTACAGACCCTATTCCTGTTTTTGTCTTTTTGTTTGTTGTGTGCCTCATCTTCACCAAATCTTTAGATTCAGGTTTTTTTTTCTCTTAAATTTCTGTGGTAGTCTTGTTTCTAATACCTGGTGCAGGGTGGTACTAGATGAAGTCACAGAACAAGAGCAGGTTTGTAACTCTGCTTTTTAAAAAACCGAAACAAAACCAAAACTGATTTTACCAATTAAAATTTTGAACTTAAGCCAAATTTGAATCTTCTGGTGAACTCAGGGTGGTGCATCATTGCTTCCTGCCAATTCAATGTGATGTGAAAAGCACTAAAGCTTTTAAAGTGGAATATATCCCTGTACCTTAGATATCTGCTGTGAAAAATCTTGATCTAGCTCAGAAAAGTTATAAAAAGCTAAACATGGAGTAAGAAAATACTGCATAAACTTTTTTTTTTTTTAATACTTGTAGCCTAGGAACTATGCAATAGGAATTTTCCTGTGATAGCAAGATGTGTTCAGTTAACATACTGTTCTCTTAATGCTTGGAAACTTCGTCTGATGGAAAAATGGAACATACAAGCCTGGATTGGAGCTTCTG
>WHYT01017613.1:118853-136553 GCA_009806455.1 Tetrax tetrax
TTCCCCCCCCCCCCCCCCCCCCCCCCCCAAGATAAGAACTAGAACTAAATGTAGGAGTGAAGTTTCTGCAGTTTTAACTTGGGTATACAGAGTCTAAAATCAACTGAGCTTCTCACTGGAAGCCAGTCAAAGTTTTCAGAAGTAAATAAATCTGCCTGAGCCCTAACATTGTTGAACATGTGGGTTTGGAAATTTTTACCTATTTGCAGTCTGAGACCTGACGTTTCTGTAATACCCCGGAGCAGAGCAGCAGTAGTCAGTGCTGTGCACCACGCAGAAGCACAGAGCCTTTCAAGTTCTATTTTGGATTGCACGTGTTGAAGTCAAGAAATTTCTAGGATCACAAGAGATGCATTGGTGATGATCATATAAGATGATCCTTCATGGATAATTTGAGATCAAAAGGAACCCCAAGATTCCAACAAAAGGTGGAAAGTGAAATGTAATCTCTTCAGTTTATTTTTGTCTGGAAAAGTAGATGATATTAATGACTGCCCAGAGTAAGATGTGTAGCTCTAATGTTTCAAAACAGTTATGGCATACTTCATTGTGAGCAGCTCAACAGTTGAGATGTTACTTTTAAGTTAAAAATGTGTCTTTGGATTAGATTTTTTTCTTGAGTGTTGAAAACAAAACAAACAAATGCTGCCTTCAGTGTGCAAGATAGGAAGAGACTAACCTGGACTAAGACCAATTTGTTATAAAACATTTGAGAAACAAAAATTTAGGAAAATTTATATGTATCGTCACTAAAATGCTACACCAAAGAGGCAGTTATCCTAGTATATGCTAAACTACAAAATGCTGTTTTTTTTTTTTTATCTTTATCAGAAAAAAATGGAAGTTTCTTTACATACTGTGTTTGAAATTCAAACTGTACTTCATTGTATCAAAGGCTTTCTTTGCTTTGTACTATGGCTTCTAATGTATGGTGTTGTACTTATGAAATTGGAAATCTTGATATTAACGAGTTACTCTTGAGGGTCACGAGTTACGATGTAAAGCTGAAGCGTGAGATAAGGCATCTGGATGCAAAAAGGCAGAGTGATGCTGTTGAGGACCAGTTCTTGAGTGTGATGGGAGGAAGAAGTGTAGGAATCTGGGTCCAGCTATAGAGAGAGCGTTAGGGAGTGGAAAGGTATAAATTATAAAAGTACAACAAGAAAGACAGGAAGAAAAGGAGGTGGAGGAGTACAATCTAAAGATGAGACATGAGAATTTCTTGTGGCAAGAGACATGCAGGGGCTGGAGCTGGGCTGATATAATGGGAATTGGTTGGTGGGAGTGTTACAGGTATAACAAGTGGAGGAATGGTGAGAAAACATAGACTCTATTCTAGTTAAACCAGTAAGCAGATGATAAAGAAAATGATGTGTTTGTGGGGAAAGGAAAGGATGAATTTTGTTGCAATTAGTATGAAGAGATACTTAGCAAGAGCCCAGAAAGAGAGACGGGTATTACTGAAGTCCTGGATGTGGGAGTTGGAGAAATCGTTGTCAGCAATTGCACCTGGATAAAGTTTATGAAGAAATATGAAGATCTCGTGTTTTAATTTGTTGCTATGCTGATGTCAGGTCATCAGTGCATCTTCCCTTGCTGAAGTGTTAAACATAGGGACTCACGTACAGAGGAGGAGATACTGTTTCAGAGTAAGAAATACCCTGCGCTCCTCGTCAGTGGTGTGACAGCAGAGTATGGGAGGAAGGGTCCGTCTTCCCAGATGCAGTCGAACGCAGTGATCGTGCATTAAAGGTCAGTGATAATGAAGAGAAATGCTTTTTTACATCCAAACTGGTGATGTTTTTTGGAAAATCTCTGAGAGCTACTGTGACCATGTTCACTTTTATCAGCCTGCTAATGAAGCTGAGAGCCTGCTTACCTTGTTGCTGTTCCTCCCAGACATACCAGCTCCTTCCCTTCCCTGTGTTTGCTCTTTCAGAAATACTTTTTTATTTGTATTTCAAGTCCAGTTAAGAAATAAAGCTACGAAAAAAATACTGTTCACATTAAACAAATCCTGAACCGAACGAGTTGATCAAAGGTGTTAAAGTGGGTGATGCTCTGCTTCTGTAAGTGATAGCGCACAAGTAATACAGCTGAGCACAAGGTTTCTTGTGGTTTTAAAGCAGTCCAAGCGGTTTCACAGTTGAATTGTTTTTCAGTTGTGTGAATAGGGCTCATTTTGACTGCATCTTTGTTCATTCCAACCAGTCAATGTGAAGGCCACATGTAGGTTGTGCTCTTAAAGCTTGAAATAATTCGTCTGGGTGCATGCAGGAATGCTGAAGCACGCACTTAAAAAGGGTCGAATGGAGAAATGAGTATCCAGTGCTCTTGTCAGCTTTAACTCCAGATATTTGTGCTGGCTTTCTGTTTTGTTTTGTTTGGTTTTTTTTTTGTTTGTTTGTTTTTACAGGATGGAAGTTGTAGTGATTGAAAGCAATCACTAAATCTTATTGCTTTGTAATGTTTTTTAAAAATGAAAGCCGTTAGCCTAATTTAGCATATATGGCACGTGTAGGCAGCAAAGTGGATAGCAAGCTTGCTAGAGATATGGCACAATGTAACACAGGGTTCGAATGCTTGAGGCCAAGGGCACCCCCGTATCACTTTCCACGTACACTAAATCTGTGTTCGTGTTTCATGCGTTGTGGGGGTGATACGTGGATGGACGAAAGAGAGAGGAGTGGGAGTTGCTGTGGCAAGACGAAAAAGCAACAACAGAAACTCACTCTTAAGCTGTGCTTTTGCTAATTCTGTAGCTTTTAGTTTTTGCTAGAGGCAAACTGGTAATATTGTAAAGGAAGGTACTTGCACACCAGAGGTCCTTTGACACTGACCATTCCCGAGTGATTTTTCTCACCAGCTTGTCAAGTGCTTTCTATACAAAATTGCCAAAATGTCTGAGCTCTTACGAATGTTTCAAGAAATACCTTGTGGCAGTTGCAATTAAACGCAGCTGGATACTCTGAATAATACAGGTTGAGAGTGGTGGTTTTCTGTTTTTTGAATTTATTTTTTTTTTTTTTTTAAATAATCTGCTGTTTGACTAGAAAATCATGTTTTGGTCATTTGCATAACTTGCAACTCTGAGAAGTTATCACCTAGTCCTGTTACATGCTGTAGAACATTAGGTACCAATTCAGAAATATCCTTTAAAATAAAGTTAATGATTGTCACTTCTTTGATAATTCTGTGAAATAATGCATATTTAACAGGTCCCATTTGTTTTGGCAAACTGTTATATTTAGTTATACAGTTTATTTATTGTAACACAAGAAGATATTTTCTGTTTAAAGTGACTAAACTGACATTTTATAAACGAGCACTGACTAGCTCTCTTTCTTCTCCATTGGGAACAATTCTGTTTTAGTCAAAAGACAGAGGCAGTCCAGAATGTAGAAAGGTAGATGGATTTACTTTTACTCAATACATATTTTAAAGTTTTTAGAAGTGCTAGATTCTAGTAAAATGGGTATAGCCACTCCTCCCTTTGCTTCTTAGATAATTAATTTTGTTGTGTGCTTTCATGTCATTCTTAGTATAAACTTTAAACAATCTATCAGGACTGGGGAGCTTACCTATTCTTTTAGCATCCTAGCCAGGATAGGAATACCTGGAATATTGTATTTAGTTTTCTAAAATTTCAGATGTAGTCTCCATAACGGAAAGCGCATCAAGTAAATGCGTGAGACGCTTGTCTCCCAGCTGTCCTCCTGCCACCATTTCTTCCTTGTTTTGTCACTGTTACCTGTGCTGCTCTTCTGCTTACAGCAGCAGCTAGCAGGGACCATGTGTAGTTATTCTCTAATGGTGTCCAGGGCACACACCCCTCTCATTCCTTGAGTGGTCACCTTTTGAGTCAGTAGTGTGTCAGCTGAAGTGAAATAATTTCTTCTTGCAGGCAAAACCCTTACGAACCAGGCTAGCTTTGTTGTTAGAATAGTAAGTCGTCATATTTCTTCTTTTTGTAAGTTATAGTTAAAATAGCAGAAGTACTTTGATATTTGGTTTAAACTGGTATTAGGAAAAAATTCTTCACCAAAAGGGTTGTCAAGCATTAAACAGGCTGCTCACATAAGTGGTTGAGTCACCATCCCTGGTGACATGGAGTTGGTAGTGTTACATTAGTGACTGGACTGTATGATCTTACGGATCTTTTTCAATCCAGGTGATTCTGTGGTTCTCTGCTATTCTGCTTCTGACTTCCCAGTTAACATAGAGGGAAAAATTCCTGTTTGAGAGCTCCCAGGGCAGCTCTTGGGTTTTCCTCATTGAAAACCATGGTGAGCTAGAACTCAGGATTGTAAAGTAATTTCTGTCCTGTGGAGGACAAAGCTCGGTGTTGGGACAGCGTTCTGAACGGATGTGCCGATCTCCCTAGGGAAGCATCTGTCATCGCTGCCCGGGTAAGGGAGGAGCAAACAGCACAGAATTTAGTACTGTCTAGAAAGAAGTCTCAGGTACCCACTTGTGGCAAAATTTCTGCTGTCGCATGGACAAACTGCCTCAGGTGATGACTTGCAGTTGGCTGTAGTTGATAACTTCTGACAGAAATTCAAAAATTAAACCTTTAATTTTAGTGCTAACAAGGAACAAGTCTTCTCTGGTGTCAATTTAGACTCAACTCACTAGTGTTTTCCCTGAGGTTACAGTTCTAATCTATTCTTCCTCCTTAACACGTCTCAAGTTTGAAGCTCAGCTGAGAGTCCTGAATCCCCACTTCTGATAGTGGTATTTTTGTTACTATTTTGGCCCACATTGTAACCTGGGATTTCAGGAAGAGTTGCTTGCTTCTGCTTCCATCAGGTCATGTGAGATTCCTTGATGATCCTGCCTTTTGTTGCAACATGGTATTTTTCTACTATTTTGTCATTTAGATTTAGGAGAGCCTCTTCTGTAGCTTTTGCTGCTTTGCTGCCTGAATCGTAATGGAAAAATGAGGTAGAAAAAAAAGAACTTGCATCTTTTCCATTTCATAGAAGGCATACTCAAACGGAGCTCACCCAACATTTGTTCTTTGGCCTTCATATCATTTACTCTGTCTTAGAGTATAAAGCCAGGCATAGTCAGCCCCTCGTTCTCAGAATGATGCGTGGGTCGTGGCTGGTGTCACAGCATGGCCAGTCAGGGGTCACAAATACACTTTTTGACAATGACGGAGGACTTGAATGTAATCTGGTTTACCAAACTCAAGAAAAAGAACCAAGATTGATAGATTTTTATCCTGCACATTTTAAGGAGCAAATCTCAAAGAAGAAAGCTAATCGCATATTAGTTTAGACTTGAAGGCAGCGTGATGAGTGAGAAATGTGAGGGTTTTGAAATATAATTTCAATAGTCAGTCTTTGACTCTGTAGTTAAATGGTAATGAAATACAGCATTCTTGGGCACTAGTGACACTTAGATTATTTTGCAAAATAAAGCTTCAAAACATGAAGTTGTCTTTCAGAAACATCTCAAATGAAGGAAAAAATCATAATGAAACAAGAATGCTTACAGCTTCAGAGATCTGCCTAACTAGAATATACTCAGTATTACTTCTGATCTCTTTTTCCTTTGGTTTGCACTCTGACAAGTAGAATCTATAATTGAGAACTAGCTTTTATTAATTTTAAGCTCTTCTAATGCTGCTTCTTTCTTCTAATGCTTCTTTCTGTGCATTTGTTTGCAGAAATAATTAAAAAACTCCAGCTTAGAAATAATTAAAACTAACTAAACCCAGTTTTGAATAAGATTGTGGAAGAGACAGTTCATTTTTCTCTTCTCAGATGGCTTGTGACTGTTCTTGACCTTGTCATACTTCTGCTTTTGTCTCATTCTCTCAGCATCCCCAGGGTACAGCGCAGTTCAGGAAGAGAGGCTGTTAATACCGTGTGCCGGTTATATGCTGGAGTGGTAAAGTAAAGAAATGGTAAATGTTGTAGTAGCAAAAAGCCAAAATGGTTTCTAATAAGATGATGGTAAAGTTAACATAGACTACTTGAAAAGGAGCACTTTTTTTTCTGAGTAGTTTGGAACAATATGGAAGTTGTTGAAAAGAGAGGGGTGCTTTTTAATTCCTGACAGTAATGTTCAGATCTATTCCAAAGGCACCTGAGCAGAAGAAAAATTTTACCCTTTCACAGAATCATTGAGTTTACTGTGGTGACTATGTAGGGAAGTGTATTGTATGATCAGCATTTCCAAACTGCTTGCTTAGAAATTAAATGCAGATGTTTTCAAATAATCAAAGACTTGGGCATGTTCTATTCTAGTCGATAAATGCTCAAGACACTTTCCAAAAATTTTATTTTGGCATTCAGAATTAGATGCCATACATGGGTAAGCTATATACTTTACACGTATCATGTTCTGTGGGACAGGCAGTTTGGCAACTGAAACAGGCAATACTGAAATAAATTGCTACTTTTAAATATAAATATTATATAAAACTCCTATGAGGTGGGAAATAAGCTGAAGTCTTACTTTCTTTTGAATAAAGCATAATGTGGACTAATTTGATTAACAGAATACTTTACATAATCAAGTTATGCCTAGTTCATGGCACTCTGTGATGATTTTAAAAGGTTGAAACAAGGTCATTGTCATTACCTCCACACTAAATCTTTAGAAAATGCAGGTTTTAAAATTAGGAGTCATGTGAACTTAAACGTTGCTGATGTCTTCACTTTTAAGTAATACAGTAATAAAGTTAGATCCTGGCAGCTGGCGTTCCTGTAGATTGACATGGCTAATTGGCTTTGGCATCTTAGCCTCAGGAAACCTCATCCATCACTTCAGAGCAGGACATTTGGCAAGAGTCAGAGAAAACATTTAATACTTTGTCTCTTGCTTTCTATGCAAAGCTGCTTTGCATTTTGAACTTACCAGTGGATCTCGTTAGAAGTTTGATGTAGTACTTATCTTTATGCTCCTTTAACGTGATCTCTTTAGTGAATGACTACTGGCTTGACTTTCTAGAGTTAGCGAAAGTGCCAATATAGCAAGTCAGTTTTGAAACTTACCTCTCAGCTAAAGCTTGTAACTTACACAGAATTTCTTGTCAGCAATATAGTAAGTGCTGAAGAGAGCTAGTTGACTTTTACAGTTAACTCTTCACTAGATAGAACTGAGATGAAAGCAATGCATAACTTCAGGTTCTGAAGAGCTCTCAGACACCCATCTCTAGTGCACATAGCATTTCTGATTACGAGCATTGCTGTGGGCAGTGATTTGATAGATCAAAAAGGTGGGTCAAGAGAGAATTCAAGGCGTCCCAACAAATGAAATCCCAGTAATATTTCAAGAAAGTTGAGGTTTTTCCTGGTGGAAGCAAAGGGTTTCAGAAGTCTTCTTGGGGGAAGCCTTTGTGAGCGAGTCTCCTGCTCTTCCTACTTCACAACAATCTCAGCAGTCATCTTCCCTTCTCTCAGAAGTTTACGTTGTAAGACAGTCATATTTTCCTCCTCAAACCTTCAAGAAATGCAGGTATTCTTTCTTTCTTAGCAGCAGTCCCTGTTACCTGGCAGTTTCTGCTGCCCTCTTCTGCTTCAGAATCTGTGGGGTTTGGGAAGAAGGGGAGATGGGTCTGCTCTGGCAAAAGTGGCAGAGAAAACACAATCCGAGGGCTGTAAAATGTTGAGGTGAGACCTTAAACAAAGTAATCCTTTCTCTTTATGTAATAATGTAGGTGTAGAAATGGAAACTTCTTCAGAAGGGAGGGGTTTTTTTTTTTCCATTTCCAGCAATATTTGCATCTTCACCTCTGCTTCAGAACAATGCTCGGGGTCCAGGTGCTGCTGGCAGGAGGGAAATACCTTGGGTGTTCAGCAAAGCAGGTCAAATGCTGCTGCAGGCTCATCGGTCCTTCCCTCGCTCCAAACCCTGAAGCTTGAGAATGAGAGTGAATATCCTACTGTCCGTGGAAGCGGTGCACGAGGCACTGTTTGAGGCAGTGTGCTGTTAATGTATCTAATTTATCAAATGGGGAACTGAGGCATACAGAATGAAGGAAAGGTGTTCTTGACCTGGATTCTCCTCAGACTCTTAATGTTTTGGGGAACAGTTGTAATGACCTGTTCTCAGATACCATATTTACCAGGGACACACGAAATTTAGTTGATTTGCTCTTGTTGGAGCACAAAGGAAATGGGCAGAAGCGTTTGTGCATGGTCAAAGATGGTCAGTGGATCAGCACAACTGTTAAATGCATCGGCTAAACTCTGTAAATACCCTGTTTAACTGTACCTCTCTACTATCTTGTAACACAACTGGGAAATTTTAATGGTAGAATTCCAGAATCTTTATTTTTCTAGGTTTTGGCAGTCCTACTTAAAATCTTCCAGTTATTGTGTTGTTTCTAGTAGTTATAAAAGTATTTATTATTTCTGAGATTGAGGAAATGTTATGAAAACTAATGTTGGACTACTGATTGCATTTTATAGAAGAAGAAAACTCCAGTTCTGTATTCAAAATATGCATAATGAAAGCATTTCCAAGAGGAATACAGTTTAAAAAGTGTGAGTTCATCCTGCTGGTTTGTGATTTCTTATGTTAATCTTACCATAGAATTGGCTGGTGACATAAGCGTGCGTTATTTCTGATTAATCATATATTACATTTAGTTATTATTTTCTGTGCTCCAACTGTTTCAGTTGAAATTAAATCCTTCATGCTTTTAATTACCTATATCCACTCCTAATATATTAGTGCCAGTTCTAGTCTGATATTGTTCCCAATGTCATTTATAGGATAATGATAATTAAAAAGAGCAGCAGTTTCAACCCAGAAATATTTTTGCTCCTTTTAAAACTCTAATCTGTCAAAATAAAAGTCAATTGTATGCTTGCAGTACTTCAAAACTAGTTCTGTGGAACTAGTATTGGAGCAAAAAAAGTTTAGTCTAAAAATTATAAACAGCTTTTTCCATCCAAAAGTCAGTTGTTTTGGGAAGCTACTTCTGCTTTTTCACACTTTCTGTGCTGGAAAACAAAAACTATACCTTTGCACAAATGGTCTGAAATAATATTTTTTTTTTTTATATTTTCACTTCTACATTTTGAAGAAGTATTTTCTGTATTAAAAAATGTGTGTTGTGTCTATGTATAAAAGTGATTTCAAAAGTCTTACGGTAAACAAGCAGACATTTTTACTTATATTTATAATCAGAGATAATAGATGTGCTGGCCATAACCTTGTGCAAACTGGCAGATGTTAACACGTGGCTGTTTAAGTTATTTAGATGATGCTGCTACAGGATACGTAGGTTTTTAAACAGCGCTCAGACTAAGTTTTTTAATTGTGTAAACAGTCACTGGTTTGGCATTCAGGGGGAGGTGGTTCGTTTGAAATCTTGTCTCTGTGATATGCTCCTTATGCCTCTAATAAGGTTGGAAAAGCGGAGGAGGACAACTTCTAGCACAGCTTGTAAATGTCAGTCTGGATGGAAGACAGGTCAGCTTGAAAACAATGTTGGTGTTGGAAAAGTGAAAGGAAAAAAAAATCCTTTCTGGAAGCTGAGCTCCTATGTGGAAAAATTGTTTTAGAAAATGTAGAGTTACGATCATTTCTGGTAAAGCAGGAGGAAGTAATTCTGAAGTATCAAGCTACATCTAGTAAATGTGGGGAAAGTTGAAGACGGAATAAGATGTATTCTAGCTACATCTAAAGCTGACTGCTTTGCCTAAGGCGGTTTTTTATGTTGGTTTGAGCCCTGTCCACATGTGAAACTTTGCAGTTAATGTCCTGTCTTTAAGACTATTCTGTCTTTAGAAGACCAGCTGACTTTAATAGCATTTTTACAGGAAAATCCAGAGATGAGTGTGAGAGTAGAATCTGTTCTGAATCTCGCCCTCGTGTTTTCTGCCCTTTCCACACTGTACAGCAATGATCTGCAAATCAGACCGTTAGTCACTATGGACACTTCAATAGTACATCAGTTATCATCTCTTAATTACAATGTTCTGCCAGATAGGATTATTTTGGAGGAGTTGCGTCATGTGAGGTTGATCTCACGGTCACTTCCGTGCGAGTCCTTAGTGTTTGTGTGACACGAGTGCTACGGTTCTTTGAGGAGTTTCTTTATGGTTGTAGTAATCTTCGTCTGCTCAGAAGCAACGGTGCGCTTCAATAGCCGCTGCTCGTCTGAAGTCCTGAGAACTGCAGGAGATCTTTGTGAACTGTGGTAAAATAAGCCTGGATTTCTTGTTCCGTGTTTCTAAGGAGAAGAATGATCCGAAGTGGGAATCGGGAGGAGGGGCTGAATGCAGCCTATTTAAAAACATATGTTTCTTGACTTCAATACCTGGTTTACGTTAGCAGAATGTGTTTTGTCAATGAGTTGGCATATATGCAATGTTTCTGAATTTTGTTAAGGGTATCCACCATAGACTGGGTTGCAAAAAAGTGTGAGCATCGCTTTCAGTAAAAGGTGTTAGGTTAGCGTTCCGTAATTTTTAAATTACTTCGTAAAAAAAGTCCTGAATTTATTTAACCCTTCCTCAAAATCAAACTCAATAAATTGTCACCTATGAATATTTAAAAATGTTAATGATTCTACTCTTTTTCAATTGTAAATCTTCTGATCTTGAAAATACACGCTTTAATTTCTATAAAATAATTCATGTCAGTAACCTTGGGTAAAGTAACTCGTGGCTTCAGTCTTTCATTCAAATTTGCTTGTGCAACTCCTGAGGCAAAATTCTGTTTGCAGCATTTAATTTACATAATTTTACATGTTGTTTTGCAGATCACTATGTTGGTTAAAAAGTCTTCAAGTATCAATTGCATTGCAAAAGTTTTCAAAGAACACTTGGACTGTTTTGCCTCTGTTTTTCTCTCCCTTTCTGTCTGCAGGGGTGTTTTTATTAACCAGCAGGATCTTCACAAATTATGGTCATTCTCCCATTTAAAAATACGCAGTTATCTTTAGTGGCAGCATTTGGAATTCTCTGCCGTCCCAGGAATGACTTCTTGAATAACCCTTTTGCTTTACAGTCAAACCCTGATGTTCACCATGTCTCTTATTCTCAGCCTAATTAAGACTGCTGGGAACTGAACCAGGTTCCTGAGCATGTTAAGCTGTGCAAACTGGCCCCTCGAGCCCTGTCCGGCGGACAATATCGACCATTTTGTGTTGAAATGGATATGCTGAACTTGAATATAGGCATTGTTTGCTAATGCTTGCAAATCATAGTAAGTTAGTGGCCTTAGGCAAAGCAAGAGGTAATGGGAACCCAGTGATGTAAATGACCTTACTGGAGAACTTCACCATGGTCATAAATAACAAAGCTCTCCGACGCCTCCCCCCTCCTCTCCCCAAAAGAAAATCTATGTAGGATTTTTACTGAATTCCCTGACTGCCTGCTTGTATTCCATTTATGAATCTGAATATACTGGAGGTTGAAGATATTTCTATTTTGATAAATTTTGGTGTAAAGCCTGTCACAGACTTGTTAAGAAAGTCTTACTAACGGGCAAAAACCTGTAATTTTTATCTCTGAATTCCAGCCTGTGTGTAATGTAGGTTGTATACTATGCATGTGGAGAGTCAAAGAACGTGTGTCAAACTAAAATGATTATTTTTGAAACTTTACTGAACGGAGTTACTGCGATCTGTAGTTTGAGCAGCAAATTAAAACTAAGTCAAGCTGGTTTGTGTTAACCAGTATCCTCTCGTGGAAGTGGGGGTTGGAAGGAAGCCTCAAACACAGATCCGGGGAGTGGAAAACCTTCCATTTGTGCAGTGAAACTTTTCCAAAATAGCTGTGAACTGAAAACAGAAGGGTGTTATGAGCAGTGTTAGGAAACTATAGCTACAGGAATTTTGCCACTGGGTTACGAAGCATAGCAGTCTGTTGGTGAGCATCATGACCTTTAGCAAAAGTAGATGATTAATTACTTGAGATTTACGGAAATCATTAGATCAAAGAAACTGTTGGGCACTAAAATGAAGAAAGTGAGTCAGTCAGTGTTTTGCAATACCCTAAGAAGCACAGACTGTAGTTTATGTTCACTTTTGCATTTTTAACATATTTTTTTCAGTTCGCAGGTCATGTTGTGTGCAAAATCATTATCAGTCTGTAGATGCGAGTCCCACGCTGTGAACGTATCTCAGTAAAGCCGTAGGACCGTGTGTCTCTCTGGGCTGTGGCACAGGCACGACTCTTCTCACTCCCTCCAACCTGCTGAGTCTGCTTGAGTGGCCTCAACGCACTGCAATAAATATTTGCAAACATAATAGTGATACACTGATCTATGGTTACTGTTGTTTAGTACTCCATTGCATACTATTTATCTTCCAGCAGCGTTCAAAACATTCCTTTAAATTTTGACTTGTAATTTTAAATGCAGAGAACTCATATTACTTCGCTGATATTTACATGTTGATGAGAAATATAAGATAATTTTTTTTAAAAAAGGAAGTCTCCCCGATTAGAGATAATTTTTTCATTAATGAGAAGAAGTTTCTGGAGTGTATTTGTGTTAAACTCTAATGGGTTAACATTGTGATGAACAAGGAAAGTGTCTCTTTATATTGCTTGCTTTTTAAGGGAAATGGGTGGGAACAGATGGAGCAAGAATTTGCAGGCAGCTTGAACAGGTGATTTAGAGAAAAATACTTCACAGATTTGGTAATAGTGCTAATGCTGAATTTCGAGGACAAAAAACCCCATGGGGAGCTCTTGGAATTTTTTTAAGCAATTGCTTAATATGTATTAGATTGATAAAATGAATAATGAGAGGAAATTTATCTCATTAAAACAGAAGAACTCTGACAGCGTCTGTGCCTCTTTTTTTTGTATCCTGAAATGTTTTTAGATTGGCAGTTGAGATATGTTGAGAAATGTTTGGGTGAGCACATCTGATGGTCCTCGAGGAACTGCTGCAAATAGCAGCTTTATTGGGTCAAACCACCCGTGACTCCCAGAAGGATGCAGCCTGGTGCACGCGTAGCCTGCGATTGTAGTCTGAACTACGACAGGACGCTGCTGGCAGTGGTGACACTACAAGTAGTAAAGGTTCACCACTGTTCTGTACAAATTGCCACTGTGCAAAGGTGGCAGTTGCTCCCCTTTTGTCGTTGGGTTGGTAAGCCATGGAGTAGGTGATAGAGCAGAAAAGGAGCAGAAGGAAAAGCTTATGAATTTTCTGATGTGTTATGTGGTGGCTGAGGAAGAAAATGGGAAGGTGAGAATAAGGAAAAAGGGTGAAGCGTATTGTACTTTGTGTGCTTATCTCAAAATTGGTTTTGTTTTTATTTTTTCCCCAAACTTGAGTGTTTTATTTAAAAAATAGCATTTAGGAATTTTAAATATGGACGGATTTTCCTTTCATATAATAATCTGAAAAGCTTAAAGACTTTCAAGATGTATCTTTGGAAGAAAACTGGAAAAATAGATTGGTCAGAAAAAGGGGGAATAATTGTTCACAAAGAGAATGCCAAGTTTGGTTGATTGAAGTATTGGTAAAATATTCTTGTTCTGCAGGTAGAAAAGAAATACAGAGGAATTGCATGCACCTCTTTATGCTGAACTTAGAAGCACAGAATCAGATTTTTTTTTTTTTCCTTTCTTCATGTTGCTAGTTTTCATGGAGCCATGTTCACTAGCTCCATTTTTAGTTCTTTGAATTCAGACACAGATTTTCAGGGTGGCACTGCAAAAATGAGAATCGCACAATTATGGCAAAGCACCAGGCATTGAGGAAGAACACTGATTGTCATTGTCATAAACGCTCTGGAAAAGTGTAGGCTGAGAAGACAAAGTTTTCCTGTTTACAGTTTATCTGGGATTGTGAAAATGAGAGCTGGTTCTGGAGACTTGCTGAAGACTCTGTCGATACTTTGCTGCTGACAAAGTGGCAGTAACACAACACATGTAAGGAGAAAAATCCCGTTTTTATATACACAAGGTTGGACTCCAAATTATTATTCAGAGGGACAGGAGTTGGAACTATGAGGAAAATGTCAGTTCAACACTTTGTAGCTATTGAACACCCCCCACACCCCTTAATTTAGTATTAAGGATGATTGGGAAAGGAGTAGAGGATAAAACCAGAAAAAACATTATCACACCACTATATAAATCATGGGTGTGCTGACAGATTTACTACTGTCTGCAGTTCTGGTCCTCTTTAAAGTGTAATAGAAGTAGAGAAAGTACCTCGTGGAAGAATAAAGATGCAAAGGTGCTGAAGAATGTGTGTGGACGGAGGAGCCGAACTAAGTAAACTTCGCCCCGGGGAGGAGGGCTAAGGAGGAAGAGGAGACAAGTATGTAAAAATGTGTTTGCGTGGAGAGGGGGAATAGTGATGAACTATTTACTTGTAATACAAGAATGAAGGGATGCCAAAGAAAACTGTTGGCTATTCAAAACAAACTGGTGCACACACATACAAAGCTACGCTGACGAATTCATTGACTGAGGACATTGTGGGTGCCGAAAGCTTTCTTATGGGCAACAAGAGAAGTGATGGGAAAAGTGATTCATTAGAGCAATCAAATGTGAAGATCCTGTATCTTGTTCTGGCAGCTCTACCCTGTAGTTTGCTGAAGTGTCTAGCAGGGAGGGTATTTTCTGGGCATTTGTCAGTGCTGGTTGTTAGAGACAAAGTATTGAGCTAGGTGGGCCATGGACCTCTTCTGGTATGGCTATTTTTGTACTCTTGGATTCGATACAGGTATTTCTCCATCTACTTTTGGAGCATGAGTTCAAAGACTTTACACATTTACATTTTGTGAGGTGAGTCTTCTACCCTGGGCCAGTTCAGCTCCAGCAGTAGGAAGGCATTTTGCAGTGGGTGTATCCTGAGGTGTGAAGGAAAAAGTATAAGGAAATATGTATATACAAGGAAAACATTTTTTTTACACGAGAGTAGTGGAACACTGGAACAGGTTGCTCAGAGAGGTGGTGAATGCCTCCTCTGGAATGGAAACGTTCAAGGCCAGGTTGGACGGGGCTCTGAGCAACCTGATCTGGTTGGAGATGTCCCTGCTCCTTGCAGGGGGGTTGGACTGGATGGCCTTTAAAGGTCCCTTCCGACCCAAACCATGCTATGGTTCTGTGATTCCAGCAGTTGGCTGGTTGACTTGCCAGACCCCAAGAAGTCCAGTGCAGAGCTTGCTGAAGCATCGCTCAGCTTCTTGGTGTGCAGCCTGTTACCTGTGTGTGTGGTTTTCATTATCTTAGCTGTCCATCCAATAATTAATTGAACATCTGTAAGAAGGATTTTCTTTATGCTGAATTATTTTTACCTCATGTAAAACAACTGAACGTCTTGTGGCAAGCACAACAGGAACCAGAGAAGCCACGCAGCATTTGGAACTGTGGAGCGGTTTTGGTGGCATCTCTGGACACACAGTGTTTGTTGTTAGCACCCAGTTACGCAGAGGCGGTGCATGCCTGGGGGGGATGTGGCTTACCTTAACTAAATTCTTTGTTAGTGTGTGCAGATAGTGGAAAGTGCTCTCTTCAGCGGAGGTTATTTGTCTCTGACAAACATGGAAGTCTCTGTTCCCCGGAACAGAGATAGGGGAGCTTTTTAACAACGTGATTAGTAAGACCTTGCTGACACTGATAGCGTAGTTGTGCTTTACCTTGCTGTCAGACAAAGCAAGGTTCTTCCTTTTCCCACCTCTCTAGTTTAAAAGCTCCTGGCCTAGTTAGTTGTCATAGAAAAAACATAGGCAGAAATAATAAATTATTTAAAAGAAATACAGAGACATAGTGGAAGGTTTTAAAGAACTGTAAATGCTATTAGCAGTTCTGCCTATAACTCCTTCTGTTTATTCTCTGTTATCTAGTTAGAAACAGATCTTCTGGAGAGGTATTTCTTTTTTTTCAGGCTAGAAGGAGGGAAAGGATGATAGCTTCTTTTTAACGTGATTTTGGCAATTTCCTCAGTTTTAAGTGGGAAGATAAATACGATGTAGATGTAATTCTTGATGTAAATATCTGAAAGTGTAGAACATTACTCAATCATAATAATGTGTATTTCCTAAATAATTATAGGAGGAATTGAAGTATTTTGGACAATTAAGAGTGTTACATCATTCAAAGTGTTAAGTGGTATTTTTGCTAGAGGCTTTTAATTAAATGAGATTGCATTAACATTTCCCTGAAGTAATAGATATGTTCTCCCATTACATATGTAATTATTTTGATAATAGTATTAAAAATTGCCTATTTAAATTGAGAATGGCCAAAATGTTAGGCTTTATAAACTTCACTGTATAAGAAGTTAGAAATGAAGGAGTTCTTTTGATTTTGATGGGTTTGAGCATCTTTTCCATATGGATTCAATTTACATTTTAATCGGAATGTGGAAGTCATTACTCTGACATCTGAAACTGAGGTAGCAATAAAAAAATTTATCACAAACAAGACAGCAGACACAAATTATTTTGTGTTTATTACTGGGTGGCCCTTTTGAAACTTTCCCAAAGTTAATTGGTTCCAGATAGTTGAGAATTGAAATTGTATTAAAACAAATTTATTTCTGGTCATATTTAACTTGAGTCTCCTCAGTAAGGCTGGCTTGAACAAACAGAAAAGTTGTCAACCCACTCATGTCTGTCTCCACTTTTTGTTGTAGTAGCTTTAATCGTAGTGATTTGGTTTTATAAAGACCACTGAGAAAACAAACACTGGTAGTGACTGCACTGCTCTTGTAAATTATTTATCATATCTCTAAGGTTTTACTGTGGTGTAAGTGCTGCTGTGTTAGCTTAAACTGTTCACAAAGATGTCACGTCGGATTAAATGCCTGTGTAGAGTTTATATCTGCCTGTGAGCGATGCTTCCCGCCGTGTTCCCGCTGCCATGGCGAGTGAGCGACCAGAGCACGCCGAAACCCAAAGCCTGGGGTTTCATCCCCCACTTCCAATGCAGTGGGTCGTTGTCTTACGCAGGACAGGCCGGAGTTCTTCTGTGGTTGTAGGCGTTCAGCGAGATCTTGGATGCGGGGTAGCGATGGGTTGTTTGTGTTGCTCGCCGTAGGGTCCGTGTGCTGGGAGCCCCGGGGGCTTTGTATGAGGGAGCAAGTGAGTCCAGGGCAGCACCTCCAGTTGTTCTTGGGAATTGGTACGATGTATTTTCTGTAGAAAGTATAGCAGATTTTAAAATATTTGCAAATAGAAGTATGGCTAAATAGCATGTTAAGTACATATTATATGCATTGACATATGTGTCGTGTGTCTTCCTGTGTTGTTTGGTCTACTGCTATTGCTATGTTTATTGAATATTTATTAAATACATTTATTGACTATTCATATACCAATATTGTATAGCGATAGCTTTGTTTTTCCCTTTTAAAACTAAACTTAGGCATGAAAAACATTATAAAACCGAAGTTACCTTAGTATTTACCTTACCTATCCATCAGTATGTACCTCAAACCTTTTGTGTTTCTGTAAGAAACAACTCCTTTTCCAAATTTCCTGAATTTCTATTACAGATGTCAAGTTTTACTCTTTGGAGTCTTTTAAGATCCAGAGTTAGAAATAGTTAAAACTGTTTCTAACAAATAAATTAAATAATGGAAGTCTTGCAATGGTAAAGGCAAAAGTGGAAATTGCTAAGAATTAATTAAGTTTATTTTAATAAAATGATCTAATTTGTTGGTCAGTATACCAAATCCTTGGAAGACAGTCTTTTTCCTGCATAAAATTGTGTATTATCATCTGCGGTATACTGGTAATTAGATACACCCCCCCCCCCC
>WHYT01017613.1:136573-186694 GCA_009806455.1 Tetrax tetrax
AAAAAAAAAAAAAGGAATCTGTATTCCTGGCTCCTTTATAAGGCTGTTAAACTCCCCTTTGGCATTTCGGAGCAGTGTTTTGCACTGCGCTCAATTAGCGCAGGCGAAGCAATTGAAGCGCCGGTTCCAGAAATGTACCTAATTACTATAAAACACTGAGGGATCCATTCATTTGGCGTTTCTGGCTCCGTGGGTGCCAGCCACAGAGACTCCAGTGACTTCTGAAGCCTAATCCCGATTCACGTCTGCCCGTTCCTGCGGCACTTGCAGTTTGGAAGCTGTAATGTGGTCTGGCTGTTTACAATCTGTGCCTCCCGTCCGTAGCGTATTGTGGAAGTTAAAGTTTGGTGCATAGAAAGGAGTTGAGAAAAACCCTCTGTGGTAGGAGTCAGAATAATTAAAAATAAAATATGAAACGCCACCTCCTTTTTCAGGGGGAGGGGAAAAGGCTGAAGGGTCTTGTTGAGTTATCAGGGCTCTGGATCAGTTTTTGGAATAGGATTTCCTTGCAGCTCGTACTAGCCATTATAATTTAATGGCTAGTTTGATGGCAGACCTCTCCCAGCTTGATGACAAACCTTTCCCATTAGCCTTTTTTTGGAGACTTCTGGTTGATAACTTATTTTTTTTAAGCAGCTACTGGGCCTTTAAACTAAGATTTAGCACAGATGAGCATCTGCTGCTTCCTTTGATAAGATCTGCTTTTGAAACAGCAAAACCACACCTCACTACTCTGGTTGAAGCTGGTTTATGTGCAGGCTTTTGTAAAATGTTGATTCACCCTTCCCTCTTTTTGCTGATTGAAGATGACTGCTGTCAGACAGTTCTCCCGGGTAAGATACTTGTGTTAGTGTAAAGCCTGTAACAGCTACATCTGGGGAGCATCTTACTGTTAACAATTCAGGCTAACCATTTTTCTGATGTTTTGATTATGCAAGTACTTCAAACACCAACAAAACCCATCAGTTTTAAGCAGCATTCCTTCAGCCGTGTTTTGAAAGCTTTCTGAAGTGTGAGCTCAGATGAGACATTATAACAGTCTGATTTATGAGCCTATTTAATGTTTCTTCACTTATCAGGATTAATTTGCTCATTTGATGGGCATTAGTTGATTTGTCTGCTGTGGTCCCTCAATTGTTTTTAGTATTGCTGCATTCCTTATGCAGTTCCTTCTTCTGTGAGTGTGATTTATGTACTTTTTCCTCAAGAGGTATGAGCTATTCTTTGGCTGTGCTAACATACAGGATATTCAAACAAACATGCTTATCCATGCAATCCAGTGCAGTTTATATAACAGACCTACTACATGTATTTGTTACCTTTAAACCTTGCCAGGAATAACTGTACGTTTCGTTCCCAGTCAAAAATCCTCTTTCTTGTTCTTTTCTGCTTGGTTGAAGTGTTTGCTGTGAGTCTTAAAATCTGTAGGTTTTTTTTAGCTTCCTTATGTGTTTAACGTAAAGAGAATGGGTAAATGTAGGGTGAATCATAGAATCACAGAATGGTTTGGGTTGGAAGGAACCTTTAAAGGTCTTCTAGTCCAACCCCCTGCAAGGAGCAGGGACATCTCCAACCAGATCAGGCTGCTCAGAGCCGCGTCCAACCTGGCCTGGAATGTTTCCATTCCAGAGGTGGCATTCACCACCTCTCTGGGCAACCTGTGCCAGTGTTCCACCACCCTCAGCATAATTTTTTTTTCCTTCTGTCTATTCTAAATCTACCCTCTTTTACTTTAAAACCATTACCACTTGTCCTGTTGCTACAAGCCCTGCTAAAAAGTATGTCCCCATCTTTCCTATAGGTCCCCAAGTGATCTGGTGAAGGAATTCTGCAGTTTGTCTTCCCCTGAGGGGGGGAGCAAGAATTTCCGATTAAATTGAAATTGAAGTTTAAGCCAGCTTCTCATTGCCTTCCCTACTTTTACAATGTTTAGATACAACTCTACATCACTTGGAGTAGAACCATGCTGCAGTTTCTGGATTTGGTAAATGTAGCGGGTGATTTACTGGAGATGCTTCCTGTGTTGCCGTAAGAAATGTGTAAATTCAACTGCTGGCTTAAAAATCTCTTGCTTTGTCTTGGCTCTGTGTGAATGTTGTATGTTGTGCATCGGGCCATGCGAATTTCCTATTTTCATAGATAATGCACTTCATGAACCGAGCAGACTATTATGACAGAATATACAAACATACATGTAATGTACCACCAGACATTCACCTGCTAATTCGTGTAACGATTCAATTAGTTCTGGTCTTGTGCTTCAAAAATGAAATGCCAGTGCAAGCTTGTCCAAGTAAGTGTTTTCCCAAGGCTTTTTAGAACAAGAATTTAGTGGTGTCATGTACAGGAATTGTGTATTGTTTATTGGACAGTGTCAAATTTTGATTACTAGTGCAAATTTAATAATTAATAAAATACTATTTCCAGGAAGCATTTTGTTTTAGAATAATTTGGTTAGTATGAAACATATGAGATTTTTTTTGAAGTGCCATGTTTTGGGCTAACATTTCTTCTGTTTAAGTACATTGAAGTATTTCTGTTGACTTTAATGTGCAAAAAGCTTGTTTCTTAAACAGACCTTAAGGTTATGTATCTTTCGGTATAATAAGAATTGTGAGTAACACACTTATGAATAACAATACTGAATAATAAAGTTCTCCAAGTCATCGTCAGAGAAATTAAATTTGGAAAGCAAAATATTACGCTACAGTCATGTGGTGTGGGAAGGTTATTTTAAAAAACAAGCCAAAGAGAAAGATTGTTTTCTCTCCAAAATGAACATAACATTTTTTTTTTCTAAATTAGATTAAAGTTTACACTGTACTTACAGAATATTATATCCTATGGAGATCAGTTGTTGCACTAGTGAGGTGCTTGTTTAACTTCAATCTCTACAAGTGCATAAAAATGGTCTTTAGCTGTGTGATCACATAATGTCTTCTCCTTGGGAACGTTGCTGGTTCCCAGTAAATGCTTTAAGATGTCTTCTGGATTAGAAGCTACTCAACGTTTTTGTTTTAACCATAATCATTGGTGTGTGTTCACAAGTTCCCTAAGATACCGGTTATCTGTTCCTGCATGGGCTTTTCTCAGATGCGTGTCAGCTGTAGTCTGTAAATACTTCAGATTGTTAAGATTTATCTGCATTAATCTGCAGTAACCATTTTAGGCTTTGGAAGTAGTTGCCTAGAATTATTTATTCTGATGGTGTTAGAAAAGTATTCAATAATTTGGTGTGATTCAATGTTAGAAGGCTCACACATTCACCCCTCACTCTTCCCAAATTTGCCCGCTTATTTGGTTTTTTTTTAGCCTATTGGAATTTTAGTTGATCTGTATGTTCTCAAGGCGATGGATGGAAATAACTAAATCAATGGTTTTTATGACTTTGGGAGGTAAGTGAAAAGTATTATACTTCTTTTGGAGGAGAAATTGCCATGCTAGTACCATCGAGGGGATTGGACTAGATGACCTTTAAAGGTCTCTTCCAACCTAACCACTCTATGATTCTATAATCAGGAGCAAATTTTTAGGATCCCACCCTTACAGAAAAATCCTCTGTATTTCAGTTATATTGCCTGATGTTGAGTAACAAGAATGGAAGCTAGAATCCAGCTCTTTTGCATGAACTTTACATGTTTTACTGATGATCTCATTGTGGTTCTTCCTACTTGGCTCATGATTTACCTTCCAAATTTTAGAGAAAGTGAAGCAGGAGTTTTACAGACCTGGCAATCGACATGTAGCTTTATTTCCTTCTTTTACCATTGTCTATAGCAGCCATCTGAATTTCAATAAAAGGCTCACATCCTGTGAGACCACTGATAGTTGAAATCGAGTCTCATTTTTTACATTAGAGTAGGCTAAACAATTTTCTCTATGTAAAAACATGCCAAGTTATTGTTAGGGTTACAAAGCTAGTTGGCTTAATTACCAGGTCGTTATACAGCAGGCAAGGGTTTTTCATAGTGTTGAAGACATTCACAACAGTGATTTTGATGATTGCAATATTGCAGGCTTGACTGAAAGCCTCTTTGAATCTAAGGTGGTTCAGGGAGTGGAAATTGTAGCTAAATTAATCTCAGGGGGTCTGAGTTTGGCTGATGCCTTGATTTTTAATGGCATTTTACTAATTTAGCTTGGTAGAGGTACTTTCTTCTGCTTTGACATTTGATATTTGTCCTGCAGTCCTGCTGCAGGGATGACTACAGTAATTTGGCAGTTGGAGGGTCGGTCCAGTCAGCTTCCCTTGGAGGAAAATGGTTAAGAGCAGGAAGGAGGAGTATCCAGCTCCCGGCATGACAGAGAGAGAGAAGTGAAGTGTTTTAATGACTGTACATGGGTAAATTCTGCGTTTTTGGAGATCAGAATTCTTTAGCCACAGAATTAGAGGTGGTGAGTTCTCATAATTTTTGTTTGAGCAGTTGACAGACTTTACTACTTTTCACTGTTGTACGTTCACATAATGTTTTAACGATTGCGGGTAGGTGTTACGTCAAACCTCGGTTATTAAAAAGCAGGACTGCTGCAGTACAATTGCACTGCGGCTTCTGTCAACAGTCTTAGTGCTCAGAACAGACACGGCCCTTCTGATAGTGTACGCAAAGGAGAAGTGTGGCTTCCTTCTGAGATTGGTCTTGTGATAAAAGCTTCCTGCCTTTCTTGAAAAGAGAAAACGGTATGCAAGTGTGCTTTGCTCTGGGCCCTGCACTGCTTGGCAGAGAAGGCTCTTCGCAGACCCTGGAGGTACTGTTGTCGTGCCAGCTTTGAAGAAAGATGCTTGGGAAGAAGAAATCTTGCTTGTTCAGTTTGTCTGAAATGGCTTCACTTGCAAACTCTGAGCATTATGCAGCCTGTAAGTGAAGATGCCTGTTAGTTACTCGTTGGCAAAATAAAAACAGCTTTCTCAAGAACAGGAAGAGGTTGACCCGTTGTCCTGCCAACTCTCAAAATGGTCTAAGCCCTGAAATTTTTAGCTCGCATTAAAAGAAAAAAAAAAAAGTTTATTTTTTAACAAATAATTCAGAATACTACATTATATTGGTAGTTAATTACCACTCTTCATACAATATGTGACTTTCTGAAATTTCTTGCTGATTATTTTGTAGTAAGTGGTTTTAATCCCTTACAATCAGCATTCGATTTATTTTTTTTTTTTTAATGGACAACAATGTGATAAATAAAATCACACCAATTAATTTTTTAATGTGCATATCCTTCATTGAAAACAATTGAACTGTTGTCCAACATCAGGAAAACTCCTCTAAGAGGCATTTTTATAAGCTGCATAAAAAATGAAGTAGCATTAACGTATGTGCTCTTTTTCTAATTAGTTCAGAAAGATTGTGTGACATACACGTGTTTAAACAATAAGGTTGGGAAGTGAGTTGAGTGTCTCATCTAAAGTAGGTGTAGTCTATAATACTTATTATTTACGGCATGGTGATAAATCACTAGTTTGAAAATGTTTTTTAAATTAGGTTTGTATTAGTTTAACTCATAACTCTGTGAGTAAATTACAATGCATGGAAACAAACCAATTGAGACAAAGAAATTTTTGTTCCATTTGGAAATATTGAGAGCAACTACTTAAAATTGCTACCAGTGGGAAACGTAAAAGATGAGGTAATCCCCTAAAGAAAAAGGACCATGGTTGTGAAACACATTAAACATAAATCTTGTAAAGCTTGTGGGGAATGCACTGAATTGAACCCGCTCAGAGTTCATGCTAACAAGAAATTCTGGTCAATGAAGGCAGATAAAAGGATTGTAAATGCCTGTATTTAAATGACTGTGGAGTTCCAGAGACGTGCTTGGATAATACGAAATAAAGCTGTATAAATATACAGCTCTCATTAATTTAGTGGTTATAGTGAAACTTAAAAATGTCCATGTTACAAGACCCGAGGCTGCTGGAATAGCTTGCCGGTGTCATTCAGTGTTTAAATCCCTGCCGTTTTCTAGGGGTTAGAGTGGAGAATAGCCATCAGGGGTCTTCGGATTTTGCTCTCAGTTGTCCCAATAACTCTCTGAGGAACTGTGGGTGAACCATGAAAGCTTACCTCAGTCTGCTTTTACTTGTATTGCAGAAGAGTTTGGCTTCACTTATTTATGATAGCTTGGGAATGAATTCTACAGGAACATCCTGATGCTCATTGCTACATCACACACCCTTCCTTCTCATCTGTCAGCTTGCTTTCACTATCATCTTCAGCAGTGCTCTGCAGACCAGCGGGGTCAGGTCCTGCAGGTTCACAGTGGAGAGTCAGAATGGAGGGACGGGCAGAGATGTAGTTAAGTGTAAGATGATCACCAAGGCCAAATACAAGGTCTTGCACCTGAGTCGGGGCAAACCCTGGTATCAATACAGACTGGTTAGAGGCTGGATTGAGGGCAGCCCTGAGGAGAAGGACTTGGGAGTGCTGGTAGACAAAAAGCTCAACATGAGCCGGCAACATATGCTTGCAGTCCAGAAAGCCAACGGCATCCTGGGCTGCATCAAAAGAAGTGTGGCCAGCAGGTCGAGGGAGGGGATTCTGCCCCTCTACTCTGCTCTGGTTTGACCCCACCCAGAGGTCTGCATCCAGCCCTGGAGCCCCCAGCATAAGAATGACATGGACCTGTTGGTGCAAGTCCAGAGGAGGCCACGAAGATGATCAGAGGGCTGGAGCACCTCTCCTATGAGGCCAGGCTGAGAGAGTTGGGGCTGTTTGACCCTGGAGAAGAGAAGGCTCCGGGAAGACGTTATAGCAGCCTTCCAGTACCTCAAGGGGGCTTATAAGAAAGATGGGGAGAAACTCTTCAGCAGGACCTGTTGTGAAAAGGACAAGGGGTAATGGTTTTAAAATAGAGGGAGGTAGACTCATTTTTTTACAATGAAGGTGGTGAAGCACTGAAACAGTTTGCCCAGAGAAGCTGTGGATGCCTCATCGTTGGAAGTGTTCAAGGTCAGGTTGGATGGGGCTTTGAGTGACCTGGTGTAGTGGAAGGTGTCCCTGCCCAGGGCAGAGGGGTTAGAACTGGATGACCTTTGAAGGTCCCTTCCAACCCAAACCATTCTAAGACTCTCCGTGGTGTTGGAGTTCAGAATGGCTGTGGGCTCAGGGCAGTGTTGCCCAGTTTTCCTGACAGCAGGCCTGGGCAGACCTGTTGTTTCTGCGCGTTGCCGTTCCAGCGACCCCTGGCCGAGCAGCAGCAATGTCCCTCATGGATCAGTTCCAAATGGTATGGAGGCAGGTGGGAACTCTTTCTGCTGGAGGGGTGATACGGGATGGATAGATGAGTGTGTGTGCTCCTTCTCACCATTTTGGAGCCGGAAATCTGAAGAACTCGCTACGGCTGAGTCCCAGGGGAGCACTGACTACGTGCAAGTGTGCTCGTATGTTCCTGGGCTGGCCAGAGGGGTCTTTCAGCTCTTATCTTTTATTCTATCTGGCAGCATTACTAATCAAAACCATTTTTGACAGTTGTCATGTGCTTTCTGCAGGCTGGCTTGCAGCTGTTTTCTGTCCTTCTGCCGTGTGGTTGGAAGGGAGGAAGGTTTTAGCTGGCTTCAGTCGATCGTTTCTCAGATGCAGAAACCTCTGCTCGGCGCTGGTGGCGAGGCAGCCTTGCTTGGACCTCCTTTCTCTGGCATTCCTGCCAAGGCAGAGGAGATTAAATGGCCTATTTCTCCAGTTTCCCATGCTGGCTGCTAGCCTGGTTTGTGGGTAATTCAGTTCATTTCATGAGCATTATACTGCTGGATTTTTTTTTAATTTTTTTTCTGGCTTCCTGATAGTTAATTACAGCATTGAGCTGTTCAATCCTTTGTGCAGAGAAAACTAGAAAAAAGGTGAAAGTCAGTTACAGTCTGGGACCAGGAATCCCAGTTAAATACCAGGCGTTTTGTGAGAGTTGGGTGGGAGAAAGGAACAGAGAAGAACGGGTAGAGAAGAAGTCAGGAGAAGAAAAAAAAATTATTGTCACCTTAAAAAAAGTTACAGATACCACAACTGCAGATTACTGGGTTGAGATTAAGATAAATAAATACTAACGCTTTGATTTCATCCTCTTGGCAGCGCGCGGTGCTTTTTTCGTTTTGTGCTTGGTTCGTTTGTTGAGCGTGTGTTCTGCAGCTGGCAGTTCCGCAGCTCTTGCAAGGAGAGGCGGAGGTTCCCGAGCCGGTCTGCAGCAAGAGGGTGTTCTTGCCGTGGAGACAGAGCAAAGGCTCAATGCAAGGGGATCCACCATGTGTATTATCCTTTGGGTGTTGTGAAGGTCAAGGTTTAGTTCAATGGGCAAATGGAATTTTTTTTAGTGTAATAGAAATTGCACTGAACTGGTCAAATAATTGTGTGTAAATTTGAACCTATGTTTACGTGACAAATCTGCAAATATCGTAAGGAAAGTGCAAGACCTAATTCATAAAGAGCTGTGTGTGCTGTTAATCTTGTGAATTGTAATACTGAATTATTTGTGCTGTATCAGTGATGAGTTTTTACAAAAGCAAACATCCCGTTAGGGAATCAACCTACATTTATTATTTGAGAGAGGAGAACTATTTTCAGTTAGTACTGTTGCTGTGTAAGATACATGGCCAGATGTGTGCTTTATTTGCTTTCTATCCTCTAATTTTCAAGCTGGTTTTCCCTCTTTCCGCATAAATTAGAGCAGATTTGGCTTTTCTCTTGTGCATCCAGAGCTTCCACAAGACGGTCCTGCAAGCTCGTGTTTCCTGGGGCTTGTGAATACTGAGGAGATGTGTCCTTCCATTCCTTATGTGCATCTTTATTTTCATTTGGGACAGGCAGTAAAACATGATTTATATAATAAAACTATGTTGTCCTTGTAATAAAGGTGCACAAGTGGTGTATAAGTAACCAGAGGAAAGGGAGATCAGGTATTACGAAATGCAGAGGTGTTCGGTGCAGTATTTTTTCTGGGTGTTCACATTCTGAAAGCTGAAAACGAAAAAAAAAATTAGAGAATCTTTGAAAAGTGGATGCGGGGCTATCATGAGCTCTGTAAAATGGTTTTTATACCAGGCTTTAAATCGCTTAGTCTTTATTGAGCTCGCAGTTAAGTTGCTTTTATAGCAGGTAAAGGTAAGAAGTGATTTGATCTGCTGATGGGTGAATGGAAAGAACTCGTGTCTTGACATACAGATGTCAAGTGTACACTGATCTGCTCATTGTACAAGTAAGTTCAAGTGGTTCAGTAATGAAGGCACAGACATTCAGACTCCTCTAAAAAAGTAAAAGGCAGAGGTACATGGAATTCACACCTGTAAAATGAAATGAATTAAATTTTTATGACTTTCCAGAAAATAAGAATTTAAATATATGTCTCCTTAAAAGCATCAGTTCAGCTTCAGTGTTGTATTTGAACATATTTTAAATTTGTAAAATATTTAGAATGGCAGTAAATTCAATATTGGTATTGTTTAATCAAAAGCTGTTACAATAAATAAGCTCATCACTTAAGTTAATCTGTCACGTGGAGTAAGGTTTAGGTGGAGAGGGTTGCCTTATGCTTGGTATTTTGTGGACAGAAATTAGGAAAAAAAAAATTGATATCAGAAATTTCTTGTACATTTTCCTATTCACGATTGCTTCTGAATCTCACCAAATCTTTGCTTATTTTTTTTTTAATAGCACTTGTGCTTGTATTCAAAGGCCGTGTGATGGTTAGCTAATAAGGGCAGTAACAACAGTTTATTTGCAATACGTAATCAAGTTGAAAACTGTTATTGATGATTTCGGATAGACTGTCAAGAACCTTTCTGAAATGTAATTTACTTTTTGTGAAGAAACAAATTTTACAGGCGAGAACTGTCAGCCAGCTATTGTAGCCAAGATCAGCAAACTTAATAGGAGTGAAAAAAAGTCTTTTGTGGTCTTCCATCCAATTTTATTTGTATAACAAATTGCACCATTTTCATTTTAATTAAATCTGTAAATTGCTGTGAATGACTTGCAAAGATCTGTGCCTTTCTGGACACATCTTTAAATAGATTTTTTTTTTTTTTTTTTTTTTTTTTTTTTTTTTTTTTGTAACCCAGTTGCAAGGAATTTGAACAGAAGTGACTGCTTTCATGGAGGGGAAACAGTTGGTCATCTTTGTCTGGAGATGACATTAGAGCTCGCGCGGCGTTGCAGAGTGGTAAGATACATTAGGCTGCCATTTCACCTCACATATAATGTAACACAGCGTGCATTCCTTACAGTGAAGAACAATTTTAGGATTCAGTAACTATCAGCTTGGCAACACATTTATTTCACACTGAGATCACTAAAACCATCTGTTGATAATTTGCTTTCTTATGGACCTCTGGCTCGTATCTCTGAATAGATGTATCTACAGTCGTTGCCTAAGCCTGTAATGATTCTTATTTAAGGCTTTTTCACAGTGATTTGAATACAAATAAATCTCAAATTTTTACAGCTTCATAAAAAAATCTGATTATAATGGAATATTTAATGCTGACACGGGCAGAAGCAGTTAAAAGTGATATAAATTCCTAGTTGACAGTTTCTTTGTGAACACTATTATTACTTATTAAATGGACAATTTTGCCTTTTTAATCGATTATCCTAACACAATGTTAAATATTTCCAATTGATTGTATTTCATAGTCACAGTTATTATCCTAACATAAAATATAAGTTTACTTTAATATTTTCAGCATTTAAAAATTTACATAATTTATGTTATATTTTTAAATTAGGAAGCAATAAATGTAATTGTATGTAAAAGTGTAGCATTCAGTCAACAAATGTTTAATATATGCAAGAATTTTAGAAGATACTTTAAGGATTGAAAAGGGCTTGGCATTACAACCAGGTAATTAAACTTACTCTAAATGTCATGTAGCTGTGGGTGTCTCTGCTCAACGATACTGTGAATTGTGAACTGAAAGAGCCGTGAAAACTCTTCTGTGGGGCAGAGTAGTTTTGACCTAATGCCTAGAAGTATGCTAAATTTTTCCAATAGAACTCTATTACTGAAGAAGTCCAAGAAATTATTTTATTTCTGCATGTTTTTGTGAGATTTAATCCAATTAAATTAACAAACTTCTCATTTCAATATACCTAATACTTTTAAAAAAAATTAAAGTTGCAATGTTTGTGTTCAGTGGATTTAAATTTAATCAGTATTGAAACAAGTTGTATGAGGGTATTATGCAGCATGAATGTTGGCTGTTATTGTCCTAATAACTTCAGTAGTTTTGAAATTAAAAACCAAGAAGATATTAGGCAAGATGGGTTCAGTAAACTTGATTTTTAGTCAAAGTAGATTTTATGTCTTACAAGGATTCTTGTACTGAGAGCAAGATATCACATACAGAATTTCAGAAAGTATATGAGATGTGTGAGCGTATTGTTCTTTTTTCATTACTGTTGTGAGATTCTTCATTCCTACAGCTTTTTCACCCTATTATTTATGGAGCGTTAACTATGATGGAGTTCGTCTTTAACATTAAAAAAAAATAGATTTTTTTTTTTTCCTTGAATTTCTAGTTTAAATTTCTCCACTCCTGTGCTTATTCCTCAATATTCAATCTGTACAGCTTGAATGCCAGCAGAATGCTCTGTGTTTTGGGATTTCAGTGTGGCTTGGCTCATCACAGCTCGAAACCGCAGAAGGAGGGATGGCCTTCCACTTGGCTGGCATGAAGCATTTCCACCGCTTACGGGGAATTTTGAGAATTAGGCTGTGCCTCTTTGGGAAGCACAGGGAATTTACAGGTCAACTGTAAATGGCATTATTTTGTGAACTTGTCACTGAAAACGTTGTGAAATACTGGAACAGGTTGATCAGAGAGGTTGTGGGACCTCCATCCCTAGAGATACTGGAAATGTGCTTGAACAAGCCCTGGGCAACCTGTTCCAAGGGGCTCCGGGTAGGTCCAGGCGACGTCAGTTGTCTCTGACGAATGATTCTATTTGTGCCTGCATTTGTGGAGAGGAGAGGAAAAAAAATGAAATTGCAGATAGTGTGGGGGTTTGTCCAAAACAAAAGTGCTACAGATAAATTCAGGTTTTAAGACTGACCAAATTTCCTAGCCTGATCACTTTTATCGTTAGTCGGTGTGCTAAAGAAATTTCTGCATGGTTTTATCTTGTTCTTCTTCCATGTAAGACATTGCCCTATTAGAATCTCAACACGTTGTTCACACTTAGTTTTCTTTGTAGAAAGGGTAGAAACTTGAAATGCTTTCTGCTAATGCCCGCCTCCTCCTCCTTAAACATGACACCAACAGTAAGCCTGACTCTGATTAATCTTTTGAAAGATTAACCTCGTTAAGCATCCTCTTGGATCTTGCGTACCGAAAAACCCCAGTAACTTTTTCTCTGGCTTTGTCATTGTCAGCGCATGAATGGCTGTAGGTGGCCTCATCCCCTCCGCGCCGTTTGGGTGGGAAGCGGTGATTGTAGCACTAATCTTCTTAGCGATACTAAGAACATGAAGAACGGCGCCCGTAGGACATCCACAGTGCTAGATTTGCTGTTGCTGTGATTTTTGTCCTTGTTTCTGAATGACATCTGGCTTTAACGATGTGGGTACCAGTGTATTAAGAGAGACCTTTTACTAGTAGACGTGAAAAGAAAGTCACACACACCAGTAGTTTTCAAAAGAAACAAGGCAGCTTAGCTGTATTGACAGAATGCTCAATTCGGTTGAAACATTCTTAAAACGTTGGTGAAACAAACCAATTTTGGGAAATACAAAAGGTTGTATGAGGTTCACTACATCTCTCAAAGAAGAAAGGTTTGGGAAGAAGAATTGCGCTTGGTCATTGCCCTGCATTGTCGTGGGTGTCAATGAAATGACACATTTTGGGGTCCAGTCTTCTGGAGCTCACACTTTCGTTTACAGAAGGGGAAAACATAAGGCAATTAAAAGCTCTTTTATAAAATTATTTTCTGCAGGCAATTATGTAGAAAAGGGTAAACCACACAAATCTGTGTCTAGGAAGACCGAGGAATTAATCTCAAGAGGTATCTTTGCTATTTGCCTTTGTTGAGATGCGGCTCTCTTAAGGTGATTTGCATGAACCCAGTGAGCGTTGCAGTCATGTAAGCGTTGAGCCGCTTATTTTTGAAGTCACTCTTTGGAAAGATAATCAGCTACTGCAAACTACTTCTATTTATAAACTTTCTAAATATTTTTTTCTAACAGCCTACTAATTACTTTCTAACATAGATCCTTAAATGTTAGAGTATTTTTTTTTTTTATTAGAACCAGACATTAAAAACATTTTGTTGCAGTTGAAATCGAAACTGGCTTCACTGCTTGCTATGGAAATAAGTCTTTAAAACAAATCCGTTCCTGTGTACACTGATGTGTAGATCCGTGTTTTTATGTAACCAGTGAATTTTTTCATGCCTTCTTGCAATCAGCTTGTAGAAGGAAATCTGATACAGAACCTATGTGGGGTTTTTTTTATGTTATAGCCTGAATTAAGAGTCAGTGATCCATGTTTATGTCAGAAGTATGAGCTAATTGTCCCACTAGATTAAAGAAGGGATGGGACAACTCACAGAGGAGGGTATGCAACCTGGCTAAGATTAACGTAATTAAAGATTTCCCCAAAGTTGTGTTCCCTGTCATTTGCACATGAGAATGTTGTGTTTTGTCATGCCACTGTTATTAAGGGTTAAGAGGGGCTCAGGTGCTTTTAGAAGTGTTGCATCACACTCTTGATTTTTTCATACTTTTTTTTTTTTTTTTTGTTAATTTTGGTGTACAGTATTAAAGATCAATTTAAAAAGCTAATTAGTTTAATGAATTATAAAATACCACATAGCTATATTTTTTCCCTTAGTATCCCACTTTTGCCCGACAGCCTGTGGAAGACCAGGGGCTGAGCACGTCTGCCCTGAACGAAGTCTTGCGTAGCCACTGCAGTGTCACGGGAGACACCGCCACTGTCGGGGCGGTTACTTACGCCGAGATCCAAATCCTTGATAGACCTCTCACCTTCAATAAACCTTTGCCTAACCTGTGCAGGCTGTCCTAAATAACTTAATGAAGTGAATCCGTTGTAAAATGGGTGCTAAAGGTAGCGAACGCTTGAAAAAATGTTATAAAAGTTGAAACAAATCTTCATGAGCTGGGTTGTCTGGTTTTGAAGTGAATAATTTGCGTTTGTGTTTCTTGCTGCAGGCTGCAGAAACGTTGTTCCGAATGGCAGTAGCAAGAGGAGCTATTACACCTTTAAGACACGGAGAAGTAAGGCTAAATATATATATATATATTTATTTATTTTTTTTTTTTTTTTGCACATATGGTATAATGTTTTAGTAATGTAATGCTTTATAAATTCCTGGGGGACCTACTGTCTTCACGTAAGTGAAGAGGGCTGGACTATATATAACTTGCATACCTAAGTTATAATACATTTTTTTTTTATAAACGAGAACATGAATGTAAATCCTGCCCAGTGGGAGATTAAGTATTCTTCAGAAAACACTCTCTTTTTCTCTTTGCCTGAATTATAATTTAGCCTTAGAATAAAAGTGGCTCACAAGAATGTCCTTTTAGCTAGGCAATTTTTCACTGGACTTTCTCCACTGAAAATTGTAGAATCTGAAGAAATCCATGAGGGGTTGATCTTTGTTATTGTGTAGCTGCAGTGAGGTTACTTCATCCTTTGTCTGTTCCTTTCAAGAAATCAGCAACTTCAGGTGGCATATGAAGTATTAATACATGAATCATTCTGAAAAGGATAAGTGTATTTGAATATAATGTTGCTCATTCGTGCTTCTGTTGATGGTGAATATTGGTTTCCTCCTCTGTGTGGTTTTATATCAGGTAAACATTGTTCAGAACATTGCTGATTAAATGTCTCCAATATTACGTGGTGAAATTTGTGCTTAGTTTGAATTCAATTTAAAAAAAAAACCCAAAACTGTCATCAGACATTACATTGGAAATGAGAACTGATCTGGACATCTGCACAGCTGGATGCTACAGTATATAGGCTTTTAAACATAGAAAATTCAGTGGTTTTTTTTTTTTTGTGGCAATCTGATTTTGGTCAAATTCTTAGGTAACTTTGTGTAAGTTTGTATACCAGACAGAGCATTCAATCTGGAATCTAGAATATCCTGGAATCCCAGCTGTGCTGTAAAATGCTCTTATGCTGATGAAGTTGCCTTAATTTTCTCTTTTGAAATAAAGTAATGTATCAGTGTCTGAAGATGTACCCGAGATTTCCTGTCCTCCCATTTTCTGTAGTTTTAGCTTTTCTGAATATGGATCTGTTATACTTTTTATGTACTGCTCTTCATTCTTTTCTGTAGAAGATTGTAATACTGTTTCCAGAAGTGTTAGTTATGGAGTATATGCCACCTTTCCAAATTCTCTCTGTTCAGTTTTTTTTTTTTCAGTGAAGGGCACTTAATTTTCTGTGTTTTAATGATGAGATTACCCAGAGAGTCTGTGGAATCTCTTTCCTTGTAGTTACTTAGTGAGTGGTGTGAATTTTGGAGAAAATCAAATGATATTTTGTTTAAGTGTAACTAATTGTATAATGCAATGCAAAATACTGGGATGATTACAGGCATAATAATCTCTGTGAATGATATTAGTAATTTCTGTGTCTGCTACATCTTATGTTGAGCCAGTTCAGCTCACTGATGTGGCAGAAAAAAACCCTTTTTTCTTCAGATATTCCCTCTGATCTTTTATCAATTAAACCGCCTCAAGGGCTGGAGAGAACCAGATGAGAAGCAGCAAGATAAGTGATGAGAGGATGTAGCTGAGATTAGCAAGAAAGGGACTGGGTGAAATTGCATCTGTTTGACGATGGTGAACTTTACGGTGGCGTACTGTGTCCTGTGACACTGTTTTGAAGGTATTTCTTGGGCTTCAGTGGAAATGCAGTTAATGCTAAGCTAGATAATTTATAGCTAAAACACGTAAGAATGGTCTCGAGTTGGCTTGTGGTGTAAGAAGGCAGTGGGAGAAATAAAAAGACCTTTTTTTCTCTTATATTTTTATTAGGTTAAATGCAGGGGTAAAAATATTTTGACTCAAGGAAGATCTTTTTGTTAAATTCCATTGTGAAATTATAATTTATTTAGTCTCAAAATGAGGAATGACATTAATCACATGAAATTAATTTTTCCAGAAGAAACATGTAATTACCAAGAGTCATATTAAAATTTTTTTAGCTCTTCCAAGAAATTACTGAATGTTTGCACAGTGCGTAAGTAGAAGGGGAGCCAGAAAAAAAAGGTAGCACGTGAACTGAAGTTGACTGTATTCCGTTTGAGAAGTGCGAACTTGGCAGTAAAAATCAAAGCAGAGCAACTTGTTTATTGGAAATTCCTAACTACGGAGGCAGCAGTCCAAGTGTGCAAAAGTGCTGTTCAGCTTTCATAGCAGTATTTAAAAATGTGACCCCATTTAACATTTAAGAAGAGGTGAAACTGTTCAGTATTAGAAGGGGGTAGTCATTTGTTTTAAATTCATAAGTAAAAAAATGACAATATTCTGTCTGCACCACTGAACAGATTAATGTGCAAACATTTCTTCTATGTGGGCAAACCAGGGTGCATGAAAAACTATCGTTATAATTCAGTGGTCATCACCAAGTGGATTTATAATTCATAATTTATAATATTGAAGGTCTATGGGAAATCCCATTTCTCCTGTTTCCAACCTTTCCCTGTTCAATGGGAGACATCAAGCTTTTATTCATATAGAATGTTTAGTTTTTTCCTTTATTATCCTTGAAGAAATTAAAAAATTAGGTTGTATTGGTTTTCTGAATTTTGCATATGGTTTGTAAAATTACTGGTGAGAGTTCAGAAAATTGTGCTGCCAGAAGTAGTTACCAAATTTGGGTACATAATGCTGAAAATTATTTAAGTGTAAGATACAGGTCGTAAAGGTTCCTGAAGAATCTTCTCAGCAGTTGCCTTTTTCCTGGTTGGACTGAAGTGTAGTAGCATCTCTGGGAGGGAACCAAACCCAGAAGCATAGTTCACTTTCAGGATTCAATATGTGGTTTTTAATGTTAATTAGTTATTTCTGTCAGTTGCTTTGTTTTGGGGGTGGAGCGTGAGGCAGAGCCTTGTAGAGTTCATTCGATTCTGTTAGCACTTACAGCTCGTTCCCAAATGATCCCCAAATTGTACGAAACAGATGTGATCACACCAAATCTATGGCTGTGCTTATGTATGGAAGTCTGAGGGTGCATTTCATTAATGTCACAAGGTTTAGAGTTGGTGACAGGCATAGCTGAGAGCTGTGGATTCAGGGTGCGTGGACCTGACACCACCCAAAGAGCTTCTCCAGCTTCATGCGTGCTGGCTGATGTGGCAGCAGTGATGGAGTTGAGGAAACAAGAGCAAGGCTGCCTGCCGAAGAGGATGAGAAGAGGAATAGGAGGAGGCTAGGAGGTTAGTGCTTCAGAGCTACTGGTCATGCTTCCCAGTTCTGCATCCTCTGGAGCTTCTGCTGCTGTGTGCTCAACCCTCAGGGGAGAGCCAAAAGATCACTGCATCCATGGTAGGAGGATGGAATACATTTGGCACAAGCTAAGATGAATTTTGGTGACTATAGACAGAGAGAGAAAACTTCCCTAATTTTAATTGGAAGTGAACAATTTTATTTGTGTTGAGCAAGTGATATACCAAAACCAGTGTGTCACAAATAAGGTTTGTGTGTCACGTGGAGCTACTGAAGAAGGAAAGATCTGATTTGCACAATTAGGACTAATGTTCTCAGTCCCTGTAGAAGAGGGATACAAATGCACACAGCCCATCCAGAGAAGGAGCAGGAGGATAAAAGGAAAGGGTGGAACTCTGAAATACGTGGGCTGACATGGGCAACAGAGATACAATGGTAGAGGCATGACTCCCAGAGAGCTGAAACTGGTATGAGCCGTGCATGAGCTCTGTGTGTGCATCATCGTTTAGCCCCGCTCAGGGCCAAGCTACTCAGTCTCTCACTCCCTCCCCCCACTCTCCAAGGGAATGAGGGAGAGATAATACAACAAAAAGGCTTGAGGTTTGAGATAAGGACAGGGAGAGATTGTTAAAGTTACCGTTATGGGCAAAACAGACTCGACTCGGGGAAAACTGTTTATTTCTTCTTATTATTAATAAAACCAAAGCGGGATAATGAGGAAGAGAATAAAAACAACGTCCCCCCACCTCTCCCCTATTCCTAGGCTTAACTTAATTATCTCTGCCTCCTTCCTCCCACCAAGCAGCACAGGGGGGAAGAGGAATGGGGGTTATGGTCAGTTCATCACTTGTCTCTTTACACTGCTCCTTCCTCCTCAGGGAAAGAACTCCTCACATTCCTCCTCTGCTCCATTGTGGGGTCCCTCCCATGGGCTGCAGTCCTTCGTGAAACTGCTCCATCGTGGGTCCTTTTCCACGAGGTGCAGTCCCTCCAGAACAGCTGCCCCAGCGCGGGCCCTCCACGGGCCACAGCCTCCTTCAGGCATCCACCTGCCCTGGCGTGGGCTCCTCCACATCTGCAGCCGTTCCTCTCACAAGAAATTCTTCATAACAGGCTGGCAGACGCCTCTCAGGTTCTCTTCACATCTCATCTCCTCTCCACTCCTTGCAGCCGGGCCGGGCCGAGTTGGGCCCAGTCGGCCGCCCGGCGGGAGGCCAGAGGGTGAGGGCCGCAAGGCCCACAAGGCTCGCGCCTCCCCATCTCTGCCCCTGCTCAGCTTCTTCACATCATCTCTCTTCATTTATTTTTTTTTTTTTCTGTTTTCCCCTTCTTAAATACATTATTGCAGAGGCGTTATCAGGGAACATTTTGCTACCAATTGACTTGGCCCTGGCCAGCAGTGGGTCCGCCCTAGGCCCGGCTGAGTCCACTGAACAAAGGGGAAGCTGCCACCGTAGCCCCTCCCCACTAAACAAAACCAACACGGGATGTTAATTCATTTTGCATAACTTCATTATGAATTTATAAACTTTCTTAATCTTTTTTCATCTGAAAAATTTTGGGACTTCTGGCTGGAAGAATTCAGGCAGGTATCTTCAGTCAGTTCGTTAGGTCTGTCAGGAAAAAAACCCACTGCTGCCTCAGAACTGAAGAAGAGAAGGGAGAAGGGCCATGCCCCAAGGACTGTACTCTTCTTGCTGAACTGTTAAGGCATATGGAGAAACCTTCAGTATGGTAGAACTTTCAAAATCTTCATGCAGAGTATTGTGATGACAGAAAAACCCAGGAAAAAATAATTTTTCAGAAGACAGAGTTGCATAGGAGAGCCAGAGTAAAAAAAAAAAAAAGACCTTAGGCTACATGAAAGACTCAATTTTATAATGCCTGCAACAGCTGAGATGTTTTGAAGAGGTTTCAAAGAAGGGAATGGAGTTTTCAGTTTGTAGCATTACAATAGAATGCCATTAATTTAGGATGTTTGGTGTTTTTTTTCCTTCCTCCCTCCCAGTTATACAGAAGCCTTTATTCATGAAATGCCATGGGAAGCAAAATATACAAATGGATTTTCAGGCTGTGTGTGTCAGTTTCTGAAAGGTTCAGTTCACAGTGGCAGTTGGATTTAGCTGGGGTGCCTGAAAGAGATACTTCTCCAAAGCTGTCTAAGGCTCTGATGAATATTACACTAAAAAAAACAGGTGGAGGCTGAGTGGTGTGTCCTGTCTCTGCTTCTCAGCCTATTTAGTTCATTTCCAGGTGAGTTAATGACCAACCTCCAACTGGAATTTATGTCAACTTACTGATGCAGACTCCTGATTCCTTTGAGGATTACTGGTTATGTGTCTGTGTGGAAAAATGGACGAAGTTCGACAAGTGCCCACCATATATCTGTGTTTTCTGTCTTGCACTGAGCAAATCAGCTCCCTCATAAATAATGAGACTGGAGCATTCTAATCTAAACAACACTGTTGTCAGCCAAATTATGAAGTATAAATAGATATAAAAATATAAGTATTAATTATACTTTCCAGCCTAAAAAGGCCTTACTGTGTAACACATGCAATGATATGCATTGCTATGGTGGTATGTACCCATGAATGAAAGTGTTATTTGTTGTAAGAAGACATGTCTTTACTTTTATTCTGTGTATTTTCTGTAAGATAAATAGCGTAAAGTGCAAAGCTTTATGAATTTAGCCCAGATATCTGTAAAAAGTAATTTCTGTGGAATTTGAATTACTAGTAAATACTGATGATACACTTGTGATTAAAATTTTAGCTGAAAGTTGAACAAAGGTGATTAGTAAGGATCTTTACAATACAATTAGTTTTGTATTTTTGCAAGTAACCATATAAGAGTGGAAGCAGCAATATATGAAATAGTTCTTCATGCAGCAGTTCTGTTAGTTCCACAGACTTCATCCTCTGCTTTACACTTTGCAGTTGTGACAGATGTAAGATGACATGGTCCGAGTGCCACCTGTGTGACTTGAGTTCAGGCTTTAAAACCAGCACTGGAACAAATCTCAAGATAACATCAGTTTGTTTTGGTCTGAATGGGAAGGAGCTTGGTAACAGCAATGCAGTTGTTATATTTTTGTGATACAGTACCTGTTTTGATAATTCTTGTTCAGCAGAGTATTCTTTCTTTAGAAGTGAAAACCATGGGCTGCTTTGTTATATTGGGGGATGTATATCTATTTTATAATAGTGCTGTTAGAGTAAATAATAATTTTTAAAATGTTACTAAAAACTGAAGAAATTGTGAAAGCATTAATTTGTTTCATGAAATGGTAAACAATAGATCACAAAATTCAGTAGTCACTGAAGTTACCTTTCTAAAACAATTTTGTCTTTTTAAATTATATGTATGCATGTATGTATGTGTCTGTAGGTGCTTTGTAACAGTGAAATTTTATCTTGCATGTGTTGATTTTAAGAAATAATTTCAACCTAGGAAAGGAGGGGACGGTGTTAGTGACATTACTTGCTAGCTAAAGGTTCCTTGCACTCTTTCTTGTTCCTGTCCACCGTGTCATAGCAGAGTGCACTGTGAAGCTGTGGAGTTAAGTCACGTAGGCAAGAACTTTTTTTTATTAATAGCAATAACTGTAATCTCATCTTTTTCACGAGAAGGGACTTCCTGATTTTACTCGCCATTGCAGCAATTTGAAAGAGATCTTAGGATACCTCTGTCTTTATTTTTGATTGAGTACTGTAAAGATGACATGGAAAAAAGTGCTTATTTAAATGATGATCTCTTTTCCATATAAAGGGGTTTATTCTAGACATTACCAAAATCTACATTTGATTTTTAAATTTTGAGTTTTGTCACCGTTATGTTTCTGCTTGTATTTTTGGCCAGCTTCATTTGTAATACATGAAACGCAGGAAGACTTCATAAACTATAACATTTTAGGTTCTGAAGAAGTACCGTGATTCACTTGAGATTAATTTTCATTGAAATAAAATTGCTGTGGTCACACTGTTTCCTGTCATTTCAGCTCAGGGGCATAGCAGGCCTAATCACTTACAGGCCCATTAGAAACCGAATGGCAGTGGGAGAGCGGACATCTGATCCCCTGGCCCTCGTGCCTTCCTAATCACAAAGATGTCTTTATTATCTGGAGTTCAAAAGTTCTGCTCCCACAGTCTACCCCAGCATCTCTGGTTTCCATGCTTTTGTCTCAAAAACTTTATTACTGTCGTGTTAATATGTGAGGAAAGATGTTTTCTCAGATTTACGTAAGATTTACAGCAGTAGAGAAGTCCTGAAGGTGCTCGACTTTTTAAGCCTTCTGTCTTTAGCCAAGGACACGTTTAAAAAGAAGAGCTGTTGGTCAAAATGAGCCTTGTTTATTCTCACCGAAATGATTATGCTTCCTAGCAAACAGTGTTTGACTTTACAGAAGAAATCTGGTTTTGTAGAGTGAAACTTAAATTTTTGTAAGGCCATGTCATAACATTCATGGGCTTTTTCCGCTTCCAAAGTAGGATTGTCAGCCTCTTGGATTTTATCCTGTGTTTTTTTTTTCCCTACTGGTTAATGGTTGCTAGTACACAGAAAAATTGTGTTTTTTTAAAAATTTAATATGTTGCAAAACAGCGTCAATTTAATGTAACCAAACCGTATTTTCTGAATATGTGGTGTAAGATCCAAAGTGCCAGTAGATTTCGATATTAGTTTCTCTTATCATTACCTTCTTCCTTTTAGTTTTGCAAATGTCTTTCAAAAATAACGAGTTGATTCCAGACAGATCTGCATCCCTTTTCCTCTCAAGGGAGGTATTTTCTTTCTTCTCTCCCCAGGAGAATCATATGTACTTTGATTTTTAACTTTTTCAAAAGAAATGTGTTGTGTTTTTTTTTTTTTTTAAAAAAAAAAAGAAAAAACTATCCTAGATCAATGTTCTGAAACATGAATTTAAAAACCTCTTTAAATTACTGTCAAACATAGTTACAGCTGTTGAGTGAATTTTTTTTTTTGAGCCTGTCTTTTGTAAGATGTTGTAAAGCAGCAACAAATGGATAAAATGTATCCATGGGAGTAGAACTGTTTTATTCCTACTTAAGGTTTTGGTTTGGTATATGTGTCAGAAGCATTTAAAAGAGTACTGATATCTGGAAAATCCTTCTGGCAGGTCACAATGGGTAACAGTTCAAAGGTAATTGAATTGCTGAAGACTGGCATACCTTATATATGTATGAAGTAAGTCAAGAGTCAACAATTCTTCTTATTAAATGCAATGAAAACTAAAGCTTGATTGGAGAGAGAGAGAAAAAAAAATGCCATTGATCCCTGGGGAGGAAAACCATCAGATTACACGTGAGGTGTTCCAGTGTGCGGTCCCCGAGTGATGTTTTTGCAATGTAGTCAGTTGTGTGGAGGTGTTATTTGTCTAGCTTCACCTGGATTATCCATTTTTTATGTGGTTTATAGGTTTTTAATTCATTTTTAATCACAAAGAGGAAAGCAAATTTGTCGCAAAACCTGAGTTGAATATGAAGAACTTTTCTGCTCTTTTAATATACAATTTGCCTGAGGATATTGAGTTTCTCAGTAAAAATTATCATGAGCCTTGAAAAAAATATTGACCTACTCCAAATAATTTGAAAGTAGAATAGTGGGATTTGTAATTTAGGGAATGTGGAAAATGAATACACTGTAGGAATCGTGTATGGTGCAAATTTAAGGTACAAATATATGAAAATAGGATAGTGGCTACATATTCCAGAATATGGACAGTAACCACAGAAGGATAACACACAAGTTTGGAAACTTAGAGAACTTATGGTTTCAATTATGTTTTGAAAGTTAAGTAGGTGATTCATGCTTTGTGCTATTTTTTAAATTTTTTTTTAAAGTGTATGGAAAGTATAATCTGTCTATTTTTCCTAGAGTGGAACTATGGGATTTAGTAATTAAGTGTTTGACATATCATTCTATGCATTATTTTTATTATAAAGTAAATTTTTTCCGTGCAGGCTGATGGTATGTATTTACCTGAGAATAATCATAACTTCCCCTTGGTGAAGTGAAACACAGGGCTAAAAAGTAAATCGAGTTATGCTCAGAAGTATTTGCCAGGTATCTTCCACCAAGCAGTTTTTGACAAAGTAAAGTAAGGAGGGAATTGCCTATTTTAAAGACTTGTTTTCTTTGTAATACCTTGCCTCCATATTCCAGATTTCTTAACCCTTTTTCATCAGCAATACAGTGAGTGCATGGCAAATGCAGAGAATATAAAATTATGGCAACAAAACTAAATGTGAGGAAATGTGTTTACTCGTTTTTGGTTTAACATGACTTTGGGTGGTCAAGAAATTCAGTCCTGGGAAGTATATGAGGTTGTTTTCTTAAGATAATGGTTCTTCTTAATTTCTTTCTCATTAAAAAATGTCATGCACAAACAAAAAAAAATAGTCATCTTTAATAACTTGTAATTGCCCTGTATTTAAGCAGATTGCATAAACTTAAATGCAATTTGAGATGCATTATTTGGAATTCCTAAAAAGAGGATGAATGTGCTACAAGAGAGACATGGATAATCCTGGAGGGACTCCAGTGAAGGGCCCCAGAAGCTGGTAAAGGGACTGGAACATCGCTCGTATGAGGAAAGGCTGAGAGAGCTGGAACTGTCCAGGCTGGAGAAGAGAAGGCTTGGGGGGATCTTATGTCTGTAAACACCTGAAGGTTGGGTGCAAAGAAGATGGAACCAGGATCTCTTCCGTGGTGCCCAGTGCCAGGACCAGAAGCAGTGGGCAGAAACTGAAGCACAGGAGGTGCCCTGTGAACATCAGGAAACACTTTTGTCCTGTGAGGGTGACCGAGCAATGGCCCAGGTTGCCTAGAGAGGTTGTGGATCGGTCTGTGATTCTGTGGGCTTCTGTGTTTAAAGAGCTAAATTCTCAAACCTTCCTGTGTATTTTTCTGTATGTGTAAAACTAGGATAATGACACTTCTATTTGGCGTGTATTTTATTAATATTATACAAAATTTAAAATATAAGTAATTCTTATATAAACTTCTTTTAAGCTGTAAAAAAAAATAAATAATCTAAAGACAGTGTCTGAGGCAAACAATTCTAGTTTCTAAAGGCTAAGGATTTTAGTATGCCTCCCAAAAAGTGAAGATGTGAGAAAATACTGCTTGTTTTTTTCAAATTTATAGGGAGCTTGATTACTAGAATTGAGAACTGATACCCAAAACAGTTGGTGGTGAGAGGGAAGAGACTCTGGAGCATCTCCATCACATGACAGATCGTGATGCTCATGGGGGCAGAACAGCTGGCTTTTACGGAGATCGTGAGTCTGGTACCACATTCCAGTGGTCTGAAACCAGTTCATACTTAAAAATCTTTACTCTTCTTCCTTCTTTTAAAGAACTTCTGTGAGTTTGCTCTGGGAGGCCAACCCTATACCTAGATAACAGCATGTTTGGGAGACCAGACTAGCATCAGACATGAATTAAAAACCTATAAACCACATAAAATGGATAATCCAGGTGAAGGTAGACAAACAACACCTTCACACAACTGACTACATTGCAAAAACATCACTGGAGGACTGCACACTGGAACACCTCACGTGTAATCTGGCATTTGAGTGCCTCTACAAATGTAAAGCAAGTCTTTGTTATGAGGAGGTTGGATGCCATTGCTCAGCCAGGTGTGAGCATTGTGGGTACCTGAGAATCACTAATAGTGGGCGTTAATCCAACTTTATATTGCTAAATTTCTGTAGTAACTGCCTATATTGGTTTATTATAATACTTTATTGTAGTATTTTTACAGTGTTGAATTGCACAAGAAAGTTACATTGTTTTTCTTGACGAGTATCTTAGCGTGAGATGGTTACGATAAGTGAAGATCTGGTCTGCCAGCAGCAGGAATGTTTGCGTGGATGAACTGTTGGAACATTTCTCCCACTCTGAACCATGAAACCAATCTGTTCCTGTCGGTTACAATTTTATGGAAACTAATTCTTTGTTGATGGAATCAGGTGAAAAATATGTGGTTCTGATTAACAAACAGTATGCAGGGTTTCTTAAGGTCATGGAGAACATTCCTCTGGACATCTGCATGTGTTCAGATGTGTGTGCATGGCTATGCATATATGTTATCTATGCATCTTCCTATATTAAAAATGATGGGCAGTTTAGTTTTTATATATACTTGTTTTAAAATACAGTAATTGTTGAAACAATAATATTAATTATTAATTATGTACTTATTGTAGAAGAATAAATTTACTGTTTCATTGTTTCTAAATTTCAGAAACTCATGTTTTTAAACTCAACAATCCTCAAAATAATATTTCATGTAACTATGTAACATAAGCTCAAATAATGAGCTATTTTTGAAGTAGCACTGTTTTCTGTAGGAAATATGTACTAATCAAATACCTGGATGAAATAATGACCTTTCATTTTTTAAATATCCTGCAGAGCTGCAGAAAAAAAAAAAAAATCTGGTATCTGCAGTCTGCCTAATAGACTGCTCACCACATCACCACGTACAATTAAGCGTAAGTGATTTTTCTGCTCAGGACAGGCTCAAGACTGATTTAGCAATGAAACTTAATTACTTCTAGCCCTCAGAGAAAATGGCCCGACGAGGTTGAGGTTGTTGGCAGGGCAATGTGGGAAAGCTCTTGCTGAAACTCCCGTCCCCATTTCTGATTTTCTGGTAGGAGTACTTAGCACTGTTAAACTTCAGGAAAGCAAATATTCCCACAAAAATTGTGCATTGGTATTTCTGTCTTTGAGACAGGCTAAAGAGAAAGATAATGAAACTTTGCAACTCCTTAAAAAGAAGTGTTCTGATCAAATCCTACTGCTTCACTGTATGGTGAAGGTATTCTGTGCTAATGGAAATGGAAACTTAAAATTAGTTCACAAATGCTTCTGTAAGTGTAAGGTCACCATTCTGGCTAGAGAAATCTCAGGCTGAAAAACAAAGCGGAGTGCATTTGTGCTTCTTGACAATTTAATATGCCATAGGTAAATTGTTTCTTTATTTTGTACTCAGGTTATAGGGAAAAAATGGTGAAGGAACTGAATATTACCAAAACAATTAATCATATTAACAAACTACTTTATACTCAAAGTTGCTTCATTTGAGTTTTTAGGAATGTGTTATTTAAAGGAAACAGGAACTTCAATTCTGTGACTCCAAGGGATACATCTGGAATAACAATTCAGAGGGACATATGGCATCAATTGGCTTATATTTTCCTATATGGGGGTTCTGATTGCAGTAAAAGGGAAACTGTTCATTAATTATGCACAATTAAAACTACAAATACTGTGGTGTTGTCGATTTATATACCCTATTGAAGTACCCTGAGTTCAGAAAAAAATGTGGAAGTTGAGCAAAGAAAATTGACTTTTCTGTTTGTCAGCTGTACCAATAATTCGCTGTACTTTTGTGGTCTATTTTTACCCTTAAAGGTAAAAGGTTTTGACTCCCTTACTCTTACCTCTTCGTATAGATAAATCTCTCATTCACCTCTGTGTCACTTTCATTTACAAAAAGAAGTAATATTGCACTTGTAATTTGTTCAATATAATTGTCTTCTCAGTAGTGCTCAAGGTCTTGTTGCTGCTAACAGCTATGGATGTGTTTATCAACAGAAATATTCACAGTAACAAAACTAAACATGCGCCTAAATATTTGCAAGAGGGTGCAGCATGGGACACTAATTCCCAAAGGAACGTTCAGCACCTGCTCCAGTGCTTTACTCACTATGGGGCTAATTTAAGTATATGCATGTATCCCCTTGATTTCAACAGAATTTAACCAAATAAGTGACTTAGCTTTTTCCTAGACAGGAAATAATAATTTAAGCATGTGCTTGAATTTATTTTTTTTTTAATTTATTTTTAAATCAGAGCATTGAAAGATGCATTGGAACGAGCACTGCCTTAGCCTTGTATGTACCATCCCTGGAATATTTACCACCCCTGGGTTATATTTACCATCTCCGGTGTATCTGGGTATTTCTTGCTATAGTGGAGCAGGGTTTTTTGAGTATTAAACAGCCATGTAAAAATGATGCTGAGGTTTCTTCCTAAATGCATTAAATATAGCTTTCAGTAATCTATTTTGTAGACGGACTTGCAGCGCCATTAGTCAGTCGAGTTTATCAGTCTGTCCCTTTCTATGCCTCTTTTTAACTGCATGTATTTTTACTTTGAACTGCTCAGGCTGAAATTTTCTAAAGCAAATGAAGCCAGTGCCCCTCGGATAAGTGTTCTTCGCTGTGCAATCTTGATTCACCTCTCTTCATGAAAGGAGACCAAGGTCTTTTGCAAAACCCACCACGTGATGAAATAATGAAAGACACATGCACTCAGAGACCTGAATTACAGTCGCACCAGCGACATGTGTCAAGAACCACATGAACTTAATAAGGCGTGATTCCTGCTCTAAACAGTTAACTACCTGACTAAACTTGGAAAAAGGCTGGAAAAAAAGTGTATTGTTAACATCTCTACATGAGGCTTGGATAGATAAGTGGCTAACTTGGAGTCATACAAATAAAATTGAAAAGGGAACTTTTTATCTCTTCAACTATAATGGCAAAATGCCCCAGATTGCGTGACCCATCGCAAAACAATAGCTATACTTCATTCCTACCATAAACTAATTAGTGGTCTTGATAACCCAAGTGGTCTCCTGCAGTTTTAAGTTCCAGTGGAGTTGGGTGCAGTGGCTTAGCCATCTCTGTTCTTTGCAGCCATCCCTGGATAAGGTGGTGCTCAGGCCACTCTGTGAATGTCTTTCTGCAAATTTAGTGATTAATAATTTTGTTGGGATGTTAGATGAATCGTATCGCTGTGCTTGTTTCTTGACTTTCACTGAAGTTTGGAAGGAAAAGGTCGGTGTTTTACTGGGATAATACAGCATCGCTGCGTCGTTTTATGTATTACTGAAGTGTTTGTAATACCTGCAGAGATGAACTACGTTCTTTACAAAGTTCCTCTCTGGTTTTATAATTTTCTAAGACGGGTACTTTGACTCCCATCCCTGTGTTGGATTTCAAGTCTCTGTTACGTTGTTTGCAAGAAGAGTTCAACAATCATTTTTAATTTCCTTCTCTGAATTTTCTTTGCTCTGAGCTGTGTCATTGTACTGTCCGTGCAGAATGGAACTGATCGGAGGCAAATGTGGAAGTATTTCTTTCCAGTAACCGTGTTTTGTACACAACATACTCCTCTCCTGTGGCATTCATTACAGCTCATTGGACTTTGTGTAAATTCAGGAGAAAAACGTAGGCAAAATTTCCATGTGTCATCTCAGTTTTTCTTTGCAAGGACTTTGTGCGAGAGACCGTGAATGGGTACAATTTTCCAGTCCTGAGAAAAGCGTTTGGAATTCCAGACATTTGAAAGTGTGCACATATGTTTAATAACTTTTTATTAAAGAAAAATATCTTGTAAATTACTGAAATGAGAACTTTGGTGTAACCAAATCTGACCCTGGGACTGTTTATAAGACTTAAAGAAAGTGTCCTTCACTTTTTATTTGAATCATAGCAATCGTGTAAAGAAACAATTGATTGATAGCCGTTTCCATGTTCTTGGTAGCCACTGAAGATCTTAAAGTTTATTCTTTTATTTTATCTCAAATGGAAAAGAGCCATTTAGAAGCAGCAGCTGATAAACGATGGGGCTTGGTAGAGGCTGTGGTTATCAAGAAATCATTTAAGTGTGAGACAATAAATGTCTGTTTTACAAAGCATATCCTTCCAACAGTTAACTGTACTCGTGAGACTACCTTAAATTAGTATTTTTTCACAACTTAATCTCCCAATATAAATTATTTCAGTTCAAGTAGATGTAATATCTAGAAATAGTGTTTAGCATTGAGGTTCACAAAATATTTTGATTATTTTAATGTGTACACAAAGACAGAAATACACCATTATGGTAAATTGTATTAATCAGCTCGGTGGAACTGTGTTAAATGCAGCCTCATTTGAGATTAACTACATGATACTGTAAAATGGCACTCCAGTACTTTGCTAACATTGCACAGATGGTTTATATGGCAATTATCAATTGATGCAGGAAGAAAGAAGTTAATTTATCTTAAAATACACTACAGAGAGGTTTATTTTTATTGACTCTAATAAATACTTCGGGATAAGTTTTGCCCTACTATGTATTAAAATATCAGTAGATTTTACTACAACAGCTATTAAAGTGCTGGTCAACAACGGACATAGTGACAAATAACTGGCTAAAAAAGATTCCTCCCTCAGTCACTTAGCCCAAGACATTTTTATACAAGCAAAATTATAATTTGAGGTTACGTTACTGATACTGGAATGAAAAGTGACAGCTGTTTAACATTTCAAATGCTGTGCTTATGTCTGAAGCAGAGAGAACAGTTTCTTTATGTGAAAGTTACGGAGAATTTTAGAGAAGCTGGATAAAAGGGTTCAGAATTGATCAGCTCCCACCTGGTTCCTTCTCATCTCGCCTGACGTGCCCACATAAGGTGTGAGGAGCAGATGTGACTGTACAGCAGGCAGCGCGACAGCTAGTGCTCCTCTCTTTGTGTCCTCTCCAAAGAGTGATCCTGGGGTGGGTTTGCAGTGGGTGTTCATCCACACTGCTAGGCCAGGGAGGATCCTGCGACTAGTCCTGTGCGTGCTACCTAACACCTGCCGTATCCTCTGCTTTTAGCAAGTTTTAACATCCTCTTAGCCCAAGTGCTCACTCTGCTCGTGCCATACCACCACTTGTCACTTCGGAGATGCCACGTTGCTGCCCTTCCTTTCTTTATGGGTCATATAATGGCCATAAAACGAGACGTTTCCAAGTTTTGCCTTGGGGTGTTGTGCAAAGACAGTGTCTTGCACCCTTAGGGTGCTTGCACCCTTAGTGTGATGAAGTCCTGCTGTGGCTATGTTAAGTGGCCAGGCAGAAACTTGTGACCATGCAATCACCGTCCCTGGCTCACAGAAGCTCAGCGCACATTGCCGCAGGGACCTGGGCGTCTTTGCATCTTCTCTCCTCCCTGTTCTTGTTTTCTCCAGTATTTCAACAGTTGGGGTTTTTTTTTAAGGTGCTATTACAAGGTCTTTTCTTATAATGAGTTGAAATAGCCCGCCAAATTTGTGCTTCTATAGCTTTATTCCCAAAGTGAGAGGTATTTGCAGAGACGTGTGGGTAGAGAGTGCAAGCGTTGCTGCGGTGGTACTGGGAAGACTGGGCCAGCCTGTTGAAGGGAGACTCTTTGGGCTAAGGTAACCATCTCATCAGGAGAAGACTATGGCAAGCGTTGTCTGTATGTTACGACATCATTTCTGTGCTGTCTGCTGTTAAGATGTTTCCAGTCCCAGAGCACTGAATGTGAAAGTTTCCCTAAGTAGGGATTTTTGAAAAGCCAGAATTAGACAAGGCTGCTCTTAGTGCTGGAATACCTAATTCAGGCATTTTGCCAGTATAGATGAGAGTTCAAATTTGTCTATGTTAATTCCCTTAGGGTATCTTATAGAATTTTATTCATGCTCTCTTAAAAAGTTGTGTTTCTGACATTCTTATCTGGCATTATATTAAACATTTGAAAATATACATATTAAACTATTTGAAGATATACTAATGAACCAGGGTTGCTTGGATTTTTCTTTGACCTATTCCTGTATTGTAGGCAGATCATAGTATCAAAATACTGTAGTAAATCACTTCGTAATTAAATTCTTTGTTGATATCTCAGGGGTTTGAAATTCCTTTGGGTTTTCCCACCACCACCTTTGAAGATAAGACCTGATTTGTCATGTTTTCCACAATTCTAAAGTAGTTTCTGTTCAGGAGACCTAACAAGCAGATAAAAATGGTGCTATATTTGGGGGAGAGAAAATATTTGAGAATTTTATTTTATTACTTATTGATCCTTCTTTTCTATAGAATTGGCAAAGTTACAGCCTTTCAAAATACGCAAGAATTTATATCCAGACTGTCTTTTTATTAATCAAAACATTTCTAGTGCAAACACTTTTTTAATTGGAAGGGAGAAAATCTTTACTAGAGATTTAGTACTTCTCACAGGTTACACCTGAGAAGGATCCTAATTTTTCTATCAGTGTCTTCCAATAGAAGACACATTTTCGAAACAAGCCAGAAGAAAACAGAATTAAATTCTGAAGTTTTTTTTTTTTGTTTTTATTTTTAGTTACTTAATCTTGGCTATTTTGTGTCTTGGATTTATTTCTGCTTAAAATCGTAGGGACCTCAGGTCAGATTCATATAGGCTGCTTATATTAAATCCGCTACTATTAAGCTCTCATTCTGTTTTATTGTGGTATGTCTGTGATGTGAGTTTGATTTTTGTTTTAAGAAGCCAAATAGTAATAACGGTCTGTGACTTTCCCTCAGAACAATATTTTTCTATGTGCTTCTCCCTTGGTAATGTGCCACAATATTGTTCCATGTTTGAAGAAGCATTTCATTGCCCCAGTAGTGAAGTAGGTGTTCTTCAAATAGTATGAAACGCTGCCAGGAGCTCTGGAAGCAATCTGAGAGTCACTTTGATGTTACAATATTTGTACATGGATACCAAGTTAAGGACCTTGTACAAGACTCACTTTAGTTTCTTGGTTTTGCCATTTATACTGAAGCCCTTTAACACAAAGGAAGCAACAGAAAACTGCTAATTTTTTTTTTTTTTTTTTACAAAAGCAAGGCAGCTTGTAATTAAGGTTGAAAAGGAGTTTTAATGGTGTACTAATTTATTCCTCTTCCTTGTCCTGACAGGTTTAATTATTCCTAAATATCAGTGAGTAGACTGATGACTAGCCCAGAAATTACCAGCTCCACTGGTGATGGGACAGTGGTAAAACTGTTCTTGCCATTTTCTTTCAGTTTTTCGAAGTTGTGCTAGTGAATTATTCTTCCTCAGGTAACCTATGTTTTACTTAATTGTAAATAAGCCATTCAGACATGTCCTTCAGATCTAATGGGTCTTTCTTCAGTTCCTCTGTGATCATCCTGGCTGCAATTTAGAGGGTTTAAATCGGTTTTACTGTGTGCAGGATTTCCCCTTGAAGTTGTACTCTAGCTTTCTTTCTAAGACTTAAAAAAAAAAAAAACAAACTAAAATTGCCTCACTCTTGTAATATTTTTTCTTTCCAAATTCCTGGCATTTTTTTTTTTTTTAACTTAAAATTTAACTTAACATGTTGAACTTTTCCATATTGTCTCCATCAATGTCTTTGTCATTATTTCCTTTTTCCCTTCTGCTTCAGGAAATGCATCCTTCATGTCATTCTCAGGTTAGGGAGTAGACAACTTACACAAAGACCAAACCTTACCAAAACCACCCTCTTTTATAATTTCCAGAAGAACTGAACTCCTTTTCTTCCTCCCTGTCAACCTTTTGCTGTTGCCTGCTTCAATATTTTATATGTTACAAGGGTTATGCTGTTATTAGCCTACTTCTGTGTGATCCATCTCCTCTGATGAATAGCTCCTGGTTGTGTGCTACTCTGCTCAGTTTTTTCTGAAGGAATGTGGAAAGACACCGATTATCAGTTTCACTTTTTCCAGCATAATTCTGCAATAGCATTTGCTTTATGGCAAGTGATAAGGAGGTAGGACATAGAAAAGTGAGAAGGTGAATTCCTGGCTAAAAAAAAGTTCTAGGTGAGTAGATGTGGAAAAAACCCATATGTAATGGGAGAATGAAACCGATGACTCTGAGAATCAGAATAATTGATATATTTTACTGAGTCTTCATGAACTTATCTCGTGGCAAACAGACTTTTGTCCAGGTTGTGTTGTCCCTGTAACAGAAGCAACTGAATTACTCAGGAACAAGACAGCAGCAGTGAGTGCAGCAAACGCAGTCAGTTGTGCAAAGCAACAACCTCAAGTGTATTCTGAACTCACCTGGTGCTCCAGACTCTGAAACGGGCTCTGACTTGAAAGCTTTGTCATTACTACAGTTGAAACAGAAAATTACAGTGGTTGGTCTGAAGATAACCAGTTTACTCAAAGAGGTAGTGTTCTGATGTTCGGTAATACACCATGTATTTCACATCAAGTATGAGAAAAACATCTCAGAGACACAAGCTTATGAACTAAAATAATAGCATGTTATTTTCACCTTCATTTACGTTTAAGATATCTTTGAACAGTAAAGACTAGACATTTTTCTTTTAAATATCTGAACCCTCGTTACTGCAGAAATTTGATTTACTTTGGTGTAAAGTTGAGTACTTCCCACTGCTAGGAAGGAAGTATTCTAACCCCCTGCTGAAAGCTTATGGCTGATGCTTTTACTTCATTTGGTGCTTCCTCACCATAGAGAATATATCTAAGTCTTATGTGCTCCTCTTCACAATATCTTGAGTTTCTTTCAATGTTTCTGTTCTCAAAGGAGTCTGTAATTGATGCCAAGCAAGTAATCTAAAGTGTTAAAAACGTTAGCAAATGATTTTTTGTTATTATGTGATAGGATCATTTTGGATGCATGAATAAAGTAACTTAAAGTATTATATGCAAGATCTTTATTAAAAAGAGACTTATGTGAGCACAATAGTTCATTTGTGTTCACCAAAACTATTGTATTTATTTTCAAACTTCCAGCCAAATGTCTGTAACATGACTAATCTATTAAAGTCTTGTCCAGATTAAAACTTGGTGTATAACGGCACTTGTGTTTCTACAAGTTTTTTTTTTTTTCTGTAATTTGATAGCTGAAACTATCAGTCAGTGTTTTACACTGGTGTATACTTGCTTGAATATGTGCAACCTGATCCGTTTGTCTGAATTTTAGGTATACTGGGGCATGTGCTGCTTATCCTGCTTGCTTCTGCCTTTGTCTCCGCTGTTTTCACTTTTCTAGTGCTTCCCTGCGGTCCGTGAACATTAAGGTCCGTGTGAGGTCAACCGTACCTTGCAGATAGTGACAATAGTGCAAATAATGACAAATATGGGGGGGGAATGTGTCACACAGTGTTTCCTGTTTCCTGTGTTTAATTTAGGGACTGGTGATTTGTGAGCTGTCTGTCTTTAGGCTCAGATTTGGATCCCTGAATATTTTTCTGTTCCCAACCTCCTTTTGTTTTCCGTTGTTTAAATATTTCCTGGAAAAGGAGCGTGTTTGGGGATCTTCTGTCTCAGATTTTGTCTTTTTCATGTTTTGCACATATTTTATTTCACTACTTTTAATGGGTGTGGGTTAACAGAGCTGTTTCTATTTAACCACCACCTGAACTTGGGTAGTGTGAAAAGGAAATTGGTCCAGCTAACGAATAATTTTAGTCGTTAATGACTGTGAGAGCCCGTGGAGGGAACACCAAATATTTTCTTCTGGGTTCTGAAATGAAGAGGTGACTCTAGGCTGGAAATACCTTTTGCAGAGTAGGAAGGGATCTGTAGGTACGGGTGATTTTGTAAGCTCAGAGGTTTTCTGTCTCCACCAGCTGATGCTAAGTAGTAATTTAATAAAGGTGGTAAGGCAGGCACAACAAAACTCTGTTTTTCTTCAACTTTTTAATAAGCCTATTCAGAATTGTAAGATTATAGGCTTCTGCTCATGCTCTGATGATCATCTCTTGTTGGCTGATAGAAAATTAATAAGCTCTTGGACTCGCTGTGATAGTCCTCTGCCTGTGCAGACGTTGAGTGGAGGTGGTTGTGGTACCGGGCGGTGGTGGGTTGTTGTGGTTGCTGTTAAGGAAATGAAATAAAGATGAAATCCTTTTGTTGCTTCCTTAGATCTCAGAGAAATGACTAAAACCCCTATAACACCTGGAAATTGTGATATAACAGATTACTCAAAGATTTCAGGAGTATTTGTGAAAGTATTTCCTTAAATATGGAATAATGAAATTTGATGAGGTAATCCATAATATCTTCTTTGTCTCAAGTGTCCTTATTATTAAATTAGGGGAAAGAAGTTTTTGTTTCAGGATACTTTCAGTAAGATTTACTGGGATCTTCTTTTGGTTGGTTCATTTATTCTTACATACCCTATTGGGAGAGAAAAAAAAATTACATCCTCTGCGTGCGATGGACACCGTGATATTACACACTGTGGCGTTTTACAGAGGAGGATGTGCAGTTAGGCTGTTTTACAGGGGAGTCTTTTGAGACTGTTGAGGAAGGAGGCCAGAAGTAGAATTATGCCAAAACTGCTGAGTTTTTAAAGAGTTTCCAGTGATAGCAGGATTTAAACTAAAAGGAGTTTACTTTCAATTACATTGCTGCAATTTGCAGGAAAAATTTTATCTTGAGTTTAAATTTTTCTGGACTTGAATTTGTTAACCCATTGATAGAATGAGCTGTGACATTTTATTTAGCTCTTGTTTTCAGTGTTAATGATATAAAAGTGCTAAATTTATGGTTGGAAAGAGGATTCTAGCGTTGTTGCAGTGCAGTTAAATATTCTTATAGCTTGTTTATGCTGTGGAATGCTACTAACATCAAGATAACATATTTTACTGGAGTAGGGGACTGGCCCCTCGTACTGTTTTTGCGGCGACTGTTTTGGAGTTGCTGAGAGATGAAGAGGTGTTTTCAACTGGTCATCTCTGTAGCCAAGGACATTTGCTTGGTTGCACTTATATTACAATCATCTGTTGTCTTTGAAGTTTAAATAGTATTTTCTCACTATAATCCCATTTTGAATGCCATTTTACTTCATTAATTGGCAGATCCTCTGTTCACACACCTCACTTAGGGAAATCCAGAATTTCTCAGTGACGATTTGGAAAACTTGAGTTAGTTTAATGGAGCAAATATTTCACAACCGGCTATGGGAGCATTTCACCTTTTGCTGTACTGCTTGCAAAGTGCCTGTCCTGTAATCAAAAAGGTTACTGGGACGTAACCAATCATTTGGTCCTCTGCACTGTTTGTGGGCTGTAGATGCAGAAGATACAGAATCAAATTATGTTTCCTGAAAGAGAGATGTGTGGAACCCTGTAATCTTCGCTAGATAAAGCCCGGGGTCTTTGTACTTAATGAGACAGTTCAAAAGGACAGCAGATGTGTTCTGGAAAGCATAAAGAAATTGATTGAACTCTTTGGTGTTGTGTTTGAAGATGTTCGTGTTAAGTCATTTTACACAGTTCAGTGTATTGAGTGATTTCATTATGTACTTTCCTTCAGTTTTTCTACTTATCACGAGAAGTCTTTGCAGAGTTATTTCATGGAGAGGTTGTTCATCCTTTGCTGCCAACCAGACCAAAGAGGTCTTTCAAACGTGAGTACTTGTGTTGTGGCTCACCAGGCACAGTAAGGTGAGGTGGACTCTGGTGACATTTAGGACTAATTCAGTGCTGAGAATTACTTGAATGAAATCTGAGGGAGAGAAAAATCTCATGACACTTAGGAAAGTATGAAGTTTTTGAAGATTCACGTGTATAGCATTAATTTTATGGGGAAGAATATAATTGATGATGACTTTTAGAGGAGGAATCAACTGTATTAAATGTAGATGTTTCATTAATGAAAGTGTTTAATCTGTATTTTTCTCCTCTAGTTAAAAATCATACCTGTGATAAAGCCTTTACATTTTTATAATTTACCTTTATTTTTCCACAAACTAACAAAAATACATTTTAAAAATATTTCTTTCTAAGTTTTTAGTGGAGTAAGACATTTTCCAGATGTAAGTTATTCTCATGGGATAATTGTTGTCATGTACCGTGTTGAAATTTAGAATGTGCATATTAGAAGAGTTGAACTCACTCATGCCGTGTTGTGTTACATGCTCTGATGGCGTAGACCTGGTACTTTTACTCAATTGCTGCTGTGGTTCTGCAGCAAAATCAAATGTAAAATACAGATAAAAATTTCATAATCAGCAATGGTTCAGACTTCTGTTAAACCATCTTGACTGTGGTATAGCTTCCTGAACACCCAGCAGGTGACTCTGCAGAAGAATTTTCTGTGGTTGGGTTCTTCAAGTGAAAATCACAAATTTTAAATTTAATTTCTGATTTTGCATATGTGCAAAGTGATGATCTAAGTACGTCTTATAATTGGGCTGGAAGTTTGGCAACCCATTAGGTAAGAAGACTGCTCTACTCGGTTGCTTGACTGCCAGGAGTTGTGCTGTCTCAGTTTTTATGCTTTATTCTGTGATGATCTTAAGAAATACTGACTGACCCAGAAGGATGCAGGCCCAGTCTTCTGTCTTAGTTTTCTCAACAGCGCAAAGCTCTTCTGAATTGGGTCAGATGGTTTTTAAGGCACTCCAGGGTTCTCCTCCATCTGCCACTTCACAACCTTGTGAAAACACCTTCCCCTTCACAGAAGTCAACTTAGTGATCTATCCAGGACTCAGCTTTCTGATCCTTATGGTAACATCCTGTTGTTTATCCAACACCTTACCAGGTTCAAAGGGATACCAGCATTGTGGACCCAGTGAAAAACCTTGGAAGTAGTGTCAACTCGGTAGCTGTTAAGAGTTAGGCATCCCAAACAAGTGGAACAGCTTCAGTACGGATGTGTAAGTGTGCGGGCAAAGAGGTGAAGGGCTATAATCTCAACCTAGTGAAGGAGAAATGATTATATCGAGCTCACGAAGGGTTTGCCTGCTTCAGGAAACAACCCTTACTGCAGATGGAGTGCGACCCTCAACTCTCATCTGTTCGTTATGGTGCAATGGACATTATTGATCATGTGTCCTGAGTTTGTACATCCTGTCCATTGATGGCGCTGTCAAAAGGTCTGCTCTCTCCAGTTCATTGATTTAAAAAAAAAAAAAGGTTTATTTTGGTGAGAGCCTTTACTTTTTAGTTAGACAGTCTGAACTGTCTCATATAAACTCACTAAATATTGGTCCATAACCATGACAAGTGAAGGAGAGGATGTCAGATACCCGTTAGGCTTCCATAATGCCATCGATATCTATGTGCGTTTTCCACTTAGCGTTCTGGCTTCTTGGAAATCTTGCTAGTGCTCGCTGATCAGAAAATAGGGGTGGAAATATAATACACTTCATTCTTAGTGCTTCTGCAAGACCTGACCTTGCTTAGCGTGAGACTATTACTTTAGAAATTCAATTCTAATGAGTCTGTGCATTTCATTTTAAAGAGTAGAAAAAAAATGTTTCTGTTTTCTGACATCTTCCTTTCTTTGAAAGATAACTGTCGATCACAAAAAAACCCTAAAAAACACCACAAATGTTTGCGTAGGGCACTTGTCCACTTTGTGAAAAATACATTGCTTAAGATGTAAAAGAGGTCATTAGGAGTAACAAAAGGAGTAACATCTGTTACTGCTTTCTGATAAAAACATTGATTTTGCAAAGATTTCAGGTGCACGGCTAAATTTTATCCAGTTCTGTTGGACTTAAATTATAAAATTCAGATCCATGTGCAAAAATAATAACTTTTTTTTTTTTTGGAAGAATTTGGGAACTCTCTGTGAGGCAGTGCTGGAAGAAACTTGACATTTTGGGGCAGGGTCTTGAAATGTGTCCAGAGATTTGAAACAACTCTGCAGTGACTGTTGAGACACTGCAATAATGTCAGAAGCTCATTAAATTGCAATAATGTCAAGAGCTCATTAAATTTAGCTGCATGATTGATTGCGTGGGCAGTTACAGATGCAGCTAATCTCTGTGTAATAACTTTTATCTTCCCGGTAGATAATTTCTGGGGTGTAACACCATACTTTTGGAAGTGGGTGCTGTCTGTGGTTACATCAATGGATTACACAGCTATATTTTGAAAATCTGCTTTTAATTAATTTCCACAGTAACAATTAATTTTCCTAAATATAAATTATCTTTGCAAATGAGTTTGCAAAAAGATCTTGATAACCAGCTCATAGCTATATGCTTCTAAAGAGTTTTTGTGAACTGTGTTTAACAGGGTCGCAGTTCTTTGAGTTGTTTTCTGTACAGTTGTGATATTATTTCAATCTATCCTCATTTATATGTTAAAAAAAGTGAAAAATCACAGTACATCAAGTATCACCAAACTTTTGAAGTTCTTCAGAAACAGGCTGGTGAGACTTGGTAGACCACGCAGATCTCTGTCCCTTGCCCTGTCATCTCTCTCCGACTTTTCCCGCTGGTCTGATCCCACCGGATGGATGCAGCTTGCCGTTGGGGACTTCACGCACCGTGCCAGCTGCTGTGAAAGGTGTCGTCTGAGGGGCTGGGACAGGTCTGCAGCAGCAGCAGCAGGAGTGAAAATTAATCTGGCTTCTCTGTAGCGCTCTCTGCTAGTGCCAAGGCTTTTCTCCTGAACCTGTAACTTGTGTGTTAAGAAGTGGGTGACAGAACCTCTAGCATTTAAGTGACAATCAGTCAAGCAAACCAGACAATTTAAAAACTGCTAGGAGAAAGAGGAGTACAATATAATGTAAACTGTTTATCCTAATGAAATTAAGGATTAATTAAATCCTAATTAAGTTCTGTAATAGAATAAAGACGTGTTTCCTGGTATGCAAGCCTCTGCTGAATAATCTTTTAAAAATAAGTAAATTAATATAAGGTATTTCAGTAAAACACCATTATTTTTCCACAGATTTCCGTATCAGTTTTGAACTTCTCTTTATTAGATCTAAGAATCTTAAAGCTTAATAAAAGCTTAGGCAAAGGCACTGTGAGTCTGGCTAGAAGAGTTTAAAGTAGTGCTTCTCTTAGCTTCTCGTTAGCATCTCCTCTTTCTGCTCGGTGTCCACGCACGAGATGATTCAAAGGACCGAACGAGGGGCTCTTCGAAGCGAAATGAGTTGCTGTACGTTGCCCAGCTGTCACTGACAGGATGACTCCCTTACCTGGCTCGCTACAGTAAAGTGGATGCTGAGCACTCACACAAGCTGCTTCGCTCCTGCAAGGCAAAGAAAAGAAAAACTCTGGAAGTGGGATGGAGTGGACATCTGTGGAGAGAACTTCTTCAGCTTGCTAAGTCCTTCCTTTGCTGTGACACAGAGTGGCTATGCCTTCTCAGGAAACTTCACTGAAAAGTAATTCCATCGCAGCATGAATTCCTTCCTTCAACAGATAACATAATCTCTGCTTTCACCCCCTTCTAAACAATTCTCATTTTATGTCTTTGCTAGCATGCTCACATAAAATGTTAATTGTTAAGAGCCCTCATTACCCTGAGGAGTTCAGCATATCTTACGATGACAACTCGTGTCAGCTCTACGTTGTGGAGGCTCCTGTCTTGGGAAATGTGAGAGGCGTTTTAGCGTACCATGCTATTTTCCCCTCCTCATGTTCTTGAGGGGGCTCTCACTTGCAAAGAAATGTGTGTAGTTCACAATGTTATTGCAAACTCTGCCATAGCAGTGGAAAGTTACAGAAATACTGGTGTTAAAATACTTCATAAGCAGGGTGCCAGGATTTATGCATAAACATAAGTAGTTATAGTCAGCGTAAAATATTTTTTCTTCGATTAGTTAAACACCAAAATACCATTCTATATGTATATATTTTAAAAAAACCATTAGATAGATGTCTGCTAGTCCATACATCATTTTTAAGAAAAGGAATCCACAGTTCCTGAGCGCGTTCTTTCATGCACATTTCTCCTGGCTGCAGTATTGGCGTCCTCAGCTCCTTCCCGCCGCCCCGTCTCACCAGCGGAGCAGAGAGGGCAGCTGTGGGCTCAGGCATGTGGGTCAGGAAAGTGTTGAGCCTGAAAAAGAACTTTTCGTCCATTTGTAACTAACTTACAGTAAGAATTTTTAGTAATTTTAAAATTTGTCTATCTAACATACTCTATCAAATACACCACTTAAAGTAATAGTTAAGTGGTTGCAAAAATGGGAAAACCCTATTTATTTCTGAATTTATTTCTGAATTACCAAAATAGATTGCTTATTTCTACTCATTTAAACTTATCTCTTTACTAGTTTTTTTAGTGCTTATCAGAATTTCAGCTTATTCAGAAACTGTTTCTAACTTTCACCATATGAATGATTTCTGTGACTTTCATGACACTGGCTTGCACAGAATATTATTTTAATACATGTGCTTTGCAGCAACAAAATTATTTCAACGCCTGTAAACTTTTAAAGACAAATATCTGTTGCAGTTCCTCTTTGGCTACTAAGGTAATATCAAACCTTGTAATTCTTCAGTGATTATGAGCTCTGGAAGAAAAAGAGGCAAGCAGAAATCCTCATGGTGGAAATGAAATCTTGGATGATATCCGTAACATGAGCTACGGAATTACGTTCAGAAGTCTAATGTGAGACATCTGCACAGACTACTAGGAAAATTTATTGTTATTTTAGTATTTGCTACATTTGTAATGCTCTTGTAGGATAAGTAACCAGATTTAAATTTCAGATTACATATGGATTTAATATTTAGAGGTGTTAGTGCTTTTGTAGTTTTCGTTTGCAACATTCTATTTCAAGTGTATTTCTAATTCTGCATTTTCAGTGGATTCTAATCTGAACAGTTCACAACTACTTCACAGTTATTCATCAGAGTTATAAAGATGGGAGGTTCAAATCGTGCTGGTTGAATTGATGGCATTGTTAGGAGTTTGCAGTCTGGTGCAGGCTACGATTTGATATTTCAGTCCTTAGGAGGGGAAAATAGTTACTTTGAGATGGATCAGGTCTATAATTTGATTTTCTGTACTTCTGTGCAGAAGACACAGGCAGTAATCAGTGAAAAAAAAGGTGCCTGAGGGGAGGAGTGGTAAATTCACGTCTGAAAATAATTCATGAAGCTTCAGCCTGAACAGACACAAGCCAGTGACAGGCAAACCTGCGCAGCAAAACGTGTAGCCATCGTGAAGGACCCATCAGTTCGTCGTACCGCAGTGACCCAATCTCAGCGTTTACATGGGGATTTAAAGTGGAGGTTCTGAATTTGGTTCAGCATGGACCAGCAGTATAAGATAAAACGCTTGCATGCGTTGCCTGTGAATATCCTGGACTCGCTAACACATGTTAATTATAAATGTAATTTTTAATATATATAAAAATATCTGAAAATTTAAAATGATAGTATATTTGCAGATGATTTGTAGTTCTGAAGTGAGTGAATATTTAAAACAAGAGCAGATCCTTGTATAGCATTTTAGTGTTGTAGGAGCCCCAAATCAATTAAACATGCGTGCTTCAGGTATTTCAGAAATATTTTACTCTGACGTAACATGGTGAATTTAAAGAAACGTGGAAAGGTTTACTTCTTGTAAATCTTATATTTTAAAGCTATTCCTGGCATAATTTAGGATAAAGTTGGAGTTAGATGTAGAACAAATGCTAAAGTGTATTTTTCTTATAATTTAAAGTTTCTTGAGAGTGTGTGTGTACGTTTGGTGTTGTATGCAGAAGCATGACATGTTATTTAGTAACATGTTATTTGATGTAAAGTAATTTTGTCTGGTTTTTCGTCAAGACTAAGCTGCGTGTATAACATGCATGTTAACTGTTAAGTGTTTTCAGAGATTTTATTGAGAAGTAGCAGGCCAAAGGGAGGGGATCACTTCTGTGTGCAGTCAGAAAGTTCTAAGACACTAATTTTGTCTTCTGGCCACCATCCAGCTGCCCATTTCAATGGATCTTGCAGGAACGTAATTCTCTTTGAGACGTGTAGCTTTGCTGAATTTGATTGAAACCAGGCTGTAAGTTCTAAAGGTGTAGGTGAGGACTGAATGATACAGAACTCTCATTTCTTTAGGAAATTAAACTCAGAAGTGTAGAAACATTTTTTTCTAGTGTAGAAATAAGTTACTATATTATAAGTTACTGCAATTAAAAAACTTATTATTATGTAAGTTTTTTAATTGCCAGAGTTAAGGTTATAAATATAGTGTCCTTGGCATGCAAACTAATATGGTCAGAAAGAGGAAACCAATTGCAGGACTTGTTTAGTTTCTGCAATTAAGAAAGGAAGATCGCTTCAGCTAATGGGAGAAGGCTGGCCAGAACAGATTTTGTATGAAACAAAATTTCAACTTGAAGTGTTTGAGAGAATATTATTCCCCGATAAAAACCTATGCTGGTTGAAAATGAATTAGGAACACCTTTGTATAACTTGAGGATGATGAAAAGAACACCAGAAAAAAAAATTGTGATTGTCCAGAACTGGGCATTTTACGTACAGGAAATTTGTAGCTGTAATTACACTGATAAGAAAGCCATGAATGCTAAAGGGAAGGAAGAATGAGGCAAAGCACCTACATAACTCATGGAAAAGACATGGTAAAATCAGAAATAAAAAGTTGCATTGGTACATACAAGTTAGTTTAGGAATTGAGCAGGAATTAGATAAGCTCAGTGATTTGGTATCATTGCACTTTGTAGTTACAGAAGAATTAAAACCAATTCTTTGGTTGTAAATACCTTGAAAAGTTATATTAAGCTCAAAGATTTGTAAGCTGGGAAAGGTAAAATAGCTGCTAAATCCCTGTGGAAGTACCAAAATAACCCAAACAACCTAACACAAAGTCCACCTTGATAAGTGAAAGAGTATCTACATTATTTTTGTCAAAGTAATGTGAACAGAAACAGGTGGGCACAGACCACACAGCCTGCGAGGGTTAATCATTGAGATATTTGACTTGTTGGAAGTTACTGGGAATATTTGCATCTGTGAAAACAGTAATGAATGCAGGTGGGTGCAAGATCAAGTTATTGTTCAGGAGTGCAAATCAGCTTTTGAAATCTGTTTGCATTTTAAATTTTACTCCAGCATCTACTTGGTGGAATTGCAATTTTTTTAGTTTGGCACTATTCTAAGCAATTTATTGCATTAAAGGTATAATGTTTATCTACGTTTGTTACATTATGTGATGTACCTTGTTCCAAGCAACTGGACATTTGTTTTTTCAATTTGTGTTAATTTATCATCAATTTAGAAAAATCACTAGGCACACAGATTTGTGTTTTTAATAGTCATGGGGGAAAAAAATGCTTCTTTTCGTAATGTATTTCACTACGGTGTAGTTCTGTATAGAGTCTGTATGCACATGCGGTTTGCTGGGCTATTCTAGGATCTAGTACTTCACCAGCTCACAGAAGAGTTGGGGTTGGAAGGCACCTCTGCAGATCACCTAACCCAACCTCCCTCCTCAGAGCGGAGCCCAGTGGATCAGGTTGCTCAGGGCTTTGTCCTCTTGACTTTGAGGACCCCCAAGAATGGAGGCTTCACTGGGCAACCCATTCCATTGCCTGACCACTCTCACAATCAAAAAGTTATTTCTCAGATTTAAACAGAATTTCATGTATTTCCACTTGTACCCATTGTCTCCTTTCCTGTTACTGAGTGCCACTGAGAAGAGTCCAGCTCACTCCTTAATTCCCCCCACCAGGAACTTGTTTATACGCGTTGCTGAAATGCCCCCCCCGGTTCTTCACTTTTCTGGACTAACCAACCCCGGTTATCTCAGGCTCTCCTCCAAGCCCTTCATCATCTTTGTGGTCCTTTCCTGGACTCTCTCTGGCGTGTCCACCTGTATATATGTGTATATATATATATATATATATGAATTTTCAGTCTCATTAAGCCTGTTCTTCTCAAGGATGCTGCCTGTTAAAACATTAATTATATAAATTCTCTTTATACGCAGCTTTTTTGGTGAGGTATCAGTTAAGAACATGCTCCCTTAATTTTTGTTTCACTCCATAGTTTCAGAACACCTTTGCTGGGAAGGGGAAGAAGGTTTATTTTATTAAGAGATCTTTGAAGAATTCATGAAATGCCATAGGTTCCTGCGCCAGTCTCTACCCCAGTTAACCTTGTACCAGTTAGAGACTGTTTCTATCTGAAAGGCAGAGAAACATCAACTGTTTAGCTTCCGAGCGTGAAGGATTACATGTGACTGAGTGACTCCCCTTCGTCTGTAATCGCTCGCACAGCGGGAAGGTATTGAGTTGTTCTCGTGCCCTGCCTCACTGCCTCTCTGTCTTACTCCTGGTTCTCGCAGCGACACAACCTCTGCGTTTAAACAGAGCTGGGCGTGTGCTTTTACTGACTGAGAAGTGTTTTGAATTTATTTTATGGAGAATTTTTTAGATTCCCTGCTTTGCAAAGCTCTAAGAAGTCTTTCTAGTTCACAGGCAATAGGAAGCCTTTTAATATAGATTATTTCTCTTTGATCTACTTATATTTTCATATGAAAAGTTTTCATTAGTCAAATTCTTGAATTGCAAAAAATTGTTGCAAAATTTTCTTTGCGACAACTTTCTTTGTGACTACTGGAAAAATACACTCAACAGAACTGCAAATATTCCCTGGTAATTAGAAATTAATATAAAATCTGCTGAATGACTGTTAATTATTCTCTGAAAACAGAATAAAGTAAGTCAAGGTTTCAGAAGTCATCAAAGTTCATGTCAAGCCTAATGTAGCAAGACTTGCCCTGCTGAAGGCATGCTGATTTTCTCAAGAGGCCTCCAAAAACAAAGCAAATCTAGAAAAAACAGAAGCCCCCAAACCTCCCACCGTCTGAGTATGCAGGTCATGGTTGAGGGCTTAAAGCTGAGCGATGTCAGGAAATGGGAAATGAACTGAAAACGCAGCAATGTCACGTTTAGTACATTTCTTGTGGTGTGTAAATGGAGAATTTACCCTGTTTGATGGCAAAAATCCTCTCTTATAGGGACTAATCACTGATGCCCTGTATCAGGGTACAGTTTCAGAAGGGTGCTGGGTTGTGCGAGGCAGGGTGTGCGTGCGAGCAGAACACAGACCTCAGGCAGGAACATGCTGCAGAAGCACGATTCTCCTAACGAACCACACCAAGCCTCTAGCTTTTATGCTTCCCCCCCCATTATGGTAAATGCAAAAGAAGAATAAAAAGCTGGCTCAAAAAGGCTTATGTTGAAGAAGATATATCTAAATGTTGTTTTCAGCATATGGAGATGATGGTTACGTCCCCCTGCCCTTGATTCCGATGCAGTGTCTCAGCGGTCAGTCAAGCAGTGTTCGTTGACTTCAGTTAATTTTGAGAGATTTAATTTTAGTCCTACTACTGAGTGATAATAACTTAAAAATTAGCTGTCTTTAAGGAAACATCCCATCTTTTAATTTATGTATCCGCTTTAAATTGTAGATTACACACATGATGCTCTACGTGTCTCTGTACTGAGCAATTGAGTCCATAGCGTTATCCAATGGGATTTGTGGGAAAAAAATAAGTTTAGTAATTTTTAGACTATTTGTTGTGATCCATTCAGAGTATTTTGTTTCAGGGAGGTAGCTTCTTTTTCGTGTGATACGTTGGATGGAGTTTCCTCCTGTTCTTTTCTTCCCCCTGTAATTATTAGTGAGCCAGATGAGTATTTTTTTTAACTCAGGAAAGAGCGACCCTCCCAAATAATTTAATGTCTCTGTAGCCCTAAAATGCTGTACTGACTTTCTATGTGTATATATTTGTGTGTGTGCTTTTTTTCTAATTAGATACGATTTGAAATGAGAAGGCGGCTGTGGGGCAGCCTGACAGAATGATGTTTTTTCAGCTGATAATTGAGCGTTTAAGTTTTATAGCCTAGGATGTGACTTGGAGACCCAGGAGTACCAGAAGATACAGAACAGCTTTAGAGGTGTGTCCTCATGTGTTTCAAAGGGTGGATTAGTTTCAGCAATGAGCCAGGACCAGCTCTTTCAATATGATATGCTGTAAAATAGCTCTTCTTCCTCTTTTAGGAAGGTGCAGTAGTAAGGTACTGCTGTTTCATAGAATCACAGAATGGTTTGGGTTGGAAGGGACCTTCAAAGGCCATCTAGTCCAACCCCTCTGCAAGGAGCAGGGACATCTCCAACCAGATCAGGTTGCTCAGAGCCCCGTCCAACCTGGCCTTGAATGTTTCCAGGGATGGGGCATTTGTCAGTTGCTTTTTTTATACTTCAGTCTCTCAAATCTTGTGCATCCGTGAAAGCAGTCAACTTTCTTCAAGAGCTTTAAGAAAGGCTGTTTCGTGGCTCCGTTACAGTGTATTTTAGATTTGTTTGCTGTGGTTGAGATAATGTGAAAGAAGGGGAAGAGACTTGACAAGTGTTTTTTGAGAAAACAAATGAAGAGTGCTAAAGTGCTTAACTGTACATGTATGTGTGGAATTTATGAACTAGAAAATCAGGGGTTTAATTTGCTCTTCTATTCTTTCGTGCTTTTCTGAGACTGGCAGGTGCTCCCCGGCTTGGCTCAGTTACCTTCTACAGCTGCCAATTGTAATCATTTAATTGTGATCAAACAGCAGTGCTTTAACATTAATCTATATAATCTCTTGTTTAATAACACACACTAATGTTTCTTTTGATCTTATCTGTCTAGAGATTGCTTGAGGCTTGCTAGCAGAAAAACAAATCAGGAGCCTCCCAACAGCTGAAGTGGTGTAGGTGTAGCCGAATTGGCCAGGTGCCCAAAAAGGATCTGACAATTTTGTTCTATATTTGCGTAAAGCCTGACAATTGTAAAGCCACAGCAGCAATGTTGCATCGCTTCAGGAGTTACGTAATTTAAACTAGACAAATAATCATTATGTGGTTGACCAGTGGCAATAGTTTTTGCCAGTTCTTTTGATAGCTCCTGGAATTCTCCCCAGATATGGTGGATTGTAAGTAGAGAAGGACACCAGGTGATGTAAAGGTTTTGATTTAGCAGGTTTTACTATAGGAAGAAGGTAAAACGTAGCATCACTTGAAGTGTCCAGAGAGAGATGGTTTAGGATTATCAGTTGGCGTATGTCTTTTGGGATCACTGGAAATTCCAGCTTGGTAAAAGACAACCACCATTTCTGGTGTGTCATTATGCTTTTTTTAAAAAAACAAATTACCTGTTTTCAACACAAAATACCTGTATATCTTTGTTTTAAGAACTTGAATAATGATGTTTCTGTGCAGGAGCTGTGTGACTTCTTTAATTAGCAATGGCAACACTGTGAATCACATAGCTCACTTTTGCTTCTTACTGCAGTTCTTAGGAATTGAAGAGTGCTGCTGAAAGAGAAATAAAGGATATTACAAAGATTACTATTTAAAAGGTAATTTAAAAAATCACAATTTTTCAATTAATGTGTCAAAGCGAGGTAGTGTATGACTCCAGAGTAACCAGACAGTGCCGAACTTTGTACACATTTGTACCCAGCGGGAACTGAGAGTAACATTTGATCGTGGCTGGTGTGTTTTGTTAAACCTGTGTCAGATCTTGGACTCAGAGTGTCCGTTGTTCCAGGCCTGTATGTGCCTGAGGAAACTCGGCGTGCTTTGCATTCCCTGTTGGCTCCTTCTGTCTCCACAGGGGATTGAAATCTAAGGAGTCTGTGGTAAACGCAGAGGTTGGTCATTCAGAACGTCCTGGCCCTGTCTGGGGGAACTGTTTGGTTCGCTGAGGTGCCGTCTGTGAGACAGCTCCGGCCTCGGAGAGAGGAGCAAGGGACTCTGAGACACGGAAAGCTGGATTGTTGCAATAGTGACGGAGCCGCTGCCGGATTTGAGAGTGTATTTTCCCTTCAGCCTTCACTGCTGACTTTTGGGCACAAAAAAAACCCTCACCTTCCTCCTGTCTGAAGCTGGGGGAAAACTGGAAGAGTGGATTGTGTGCTCTAAAGCCCAGTGAGCATCTTCCTTCATCCCTGGTGACGTTAGCTGATATAATAAAAGATATCACAGTACTGTACTGCTATTCAACTAAGTCAAAGCTTGAATATATACTACTATATAAAGGTCAAAGGGTGCTTACAACCTCTATCAGCAGGCAGCAGTAAGCTCTTCTGTGGATAAATGGCTTATTTTAGGGATTAAAAAATATGTGAAATAGTTCTTTCTTTCTGGATGATGTATTTTAAGAGTGAAAATTTGTGATCGCTATACAAAGCTCCCAGTTATAGGTACATAGATCACAAGATGCTTGTAAAACAATCTGTATTAAAAAGCAGTAATTTGAGAAAGCAAGCACATATTAGTATTAAATCCTTGTTACAATGGCCGTACTTGTAGAAATATTAATTAGTGATTAATTTGAAAATGTATAATAGGAAGTCCACTTTCTCTTAACTTCTGCAAGAAATTGACTCAAGTAATACTTATTGGAGGGGCTTCTTTTAACAAGGTTTAAAATTTTTCGTTCTTTTTACCAGTATAAGTTTTCTCAGCCAGACCTTAGCTGACGGTTCTTTTTTCGCTGGTACACAGACTTCAGGAACTCAGAGTAGTAACTTTTTTTTTTTTATCATGAAGTGTAGATATAGCTCTCACATGCATTGTGTAGTAGTTGATCAAGAAGGTGATGGTTTTCAGGCTTCATGAATATGCTTGAAGTGAAGTGTTGATGTGCTAGTGGCTGGAAGAGCCTGAGATCTTCTGTGAGCTGGGTTTAACACTATTCGGTGTTGAACTGTAGCTCCGACACTCTAAATGCTTCTACCAGCTGATAGCACCGACCTGTCCCCTTTCCCTCCCTCTCTCCTCATTTACATAGATTATGTGTGTCTTCAGTGCTTTTTTCTTTCTAATTACAAGGTCTGTGTTACTTAGAATCATAGAATCATAGAATCATAGAATGGTTAGAGTTGGAAGGGACCTTCAAAGGTCATCTAGTCCAACCCCCCTGCAAGAAGCAGGGACCTCCCTGACTAGATCAGGTTGCCCAGGGCCCCATCCAGCCTGGCCTTGAACGTTTCCAGGGATGGGGCATCCACCACCTCTCTGGGCAACCTGTTCCAGTGGTCTACAACTCTCATTGTGAAAAATTTTTTTCTAATATCTAATCTAAACCTCCCTCCTTCTAATTTAAACCCATTACCCCTTGTCCTATCACAACAGGCCCTACTGAACAG
>WHYT01017613.1:187011-203489 GCA_009806455.1 Tetrax tetrax
AGGAGGGCGGACTTCAGTCTCTTCAGGGACCTCATGGGCAAAGTGCCATGGGAGGCGGCCCTGGAGGGAAGAGGGGCCCAGGAAAGTTGGTCCATATTTAAGGAGCACCTCCTCCAAGCTCAGAAGACGTGCATCCCGATGAAGAAGAAGTCGGGCAAAAAGGCCAGGAGGCCAGCGTGGATGAGCAAGGAGCTCCTGGACCAACTGAAAGTGAAGAAGGAAGCCTAAAGAGGGTGGAAGCAGGGACAGGTAGCCTGGGAGGACTACTGAGTGACTGTGCGAGAGGCCAGGGATAGGGTAAGGAAGGCTAAAGCCCTGACGGAATTGAATCTGGCCAGGGATATAAAAAGCAACAAGAAAAGCTTCTGTAGATATGTAGGGGACAAAAGAAAGTCCAAGGAAAATGTAGGCCCCCTCCAGAAGGAAACCAGTTTCCTGGTTACCCGGGACATGGAGAAGGCTGAGGTACTCAATGGCTTTTTTGCCTCAGTCTTCACCGACAAGGGCTCTTGTCTCTCCACCCAAGCTGTGGAAGGCACAGGCGGGGACTGCGAGGATGAAGAACCGCCCACGGTGCTCAAAGAGCAGGTTTGGGATCATTTAAGGAACTTGAAGGTACACAAGTCCATGGGGCCTGATGAGATCCATCCACGGGTGCTGAGGGAACTGGCGGATGAAGTTGCCAAGGCACTGGCCATGGTATTTGAGAAGTCGTGGCGGTCTGGAAAGAGGAGGCTCTGGGGAGACCTGATAGCGGTCTTCCAGTACCTCAGGGGGGCCTACAGGAAAGATGGGGAGAAGCTGTTCAGTAGGGCCTGTTGTGATAGGATGAGGGGTAATGGTTTTAAAATAGAGGGAGGTAGATTCAGATTAGATGTTAGGAAAAAAGTTTTTACAATGCGAGTTGTAGAGCACTGGCACACGTTTCCCAGAGAGGTGGTGGATGCCCCATCCCTGGAAACGTTCAAGGCCAGGTTGGACGGGGCTCTGAGCAACCTGATCTGGTTGGAGATGTCCCTGCTCCTTGCAGGGGGGTTGGACTAGATGACCTTTGAAGGTCCCTTCCAACTCTAACCATTCTATGATTCTATGATTTTTCCTTTCTCTAGTCCAAGATTTCTGTCTGTGGATCTGGCTGTGAGGAAAAGTTGTCTGTGTGCTGCTGCTGCTGTTGCTGGTGTTACTGGGGCTGCTGGTATCGCTGGGGCTGCTGGTATCTGCTTTCAGCCAGAGCTTTTTTGTTTTGTGCTCAGGACTGGGAAGTGCAGAATGTTACTCTGTGGTGCTGTTTATATGAGGGCTGAGCTTTCTTGGAGGGAAAAAAAAAAAAAGGCTTAGTCGACTGACAGAGATCTGGAAAAAGTACCTCTTAAGTTTTGTCAGCAACTTTCATCTTTATTTATTAAGGATTAGTATATTACAGTAAAGTATAATGTAATCAATTAAATTACAGTGCTCACCTTACACACCAAATATGCTAACCTGTCCTGCAGCACAGGGCTTTCTCCTTGTAACCTCTGTGCATCTCTGTAAAAGTGTTCAAATATTGAGTGTGTCATTCTCATTAGAAACATGCAGGTTGTCTGCTTGTTGTGTCTGTTTCTGCAGCTGGAAAGTTTCAAGGTCTGTGCGTTGCCAAGCACAATTTGTTGTCTTTGAATCATAAATCAAAAAGTGATGGACTTGGCAAGAAAAATCCCAAATGAGACTTCCTGCTCACGAGATTTTAAGGCTTAAATTCAGTCGATACTCAGAATTATATTTCTGTAGGCCTTAGTATTTTTTTTTCTTTAGTACAGTAATTTTAAAATCTAAAATAGGTATTACCTATTGTACTGAGGGCGCTACAAAAGAAAAACGTATAGAATGGGGAAAAGTGGGGAAAAAAGGCTTATTTTGAAAGTAGCTTAATTTTGGAGCGCGGTGACCATTTTGCGTTCTGTTTCGTGGTGCTACGATAAGACGACAATTCTTGAGCTTTCACGCTGGGCTGTGCATTTCGTGTAGACCAGTCTGGTTTAGCTGCACCTCTTCTTGCTGACCTTCAGTTGTGTCAGTGTTGGGAGACAGAGTGTCAAATATACCCTGAGCATTGCTCGGAGGTGTTTGCCTCTCCTGGTTTAAAATGCCTCTGATAAAGAAGATTCCACAATGTCACAGGCAACTTGTTCTAGCGCGTCACTGCCTTGTAGAGAGACCTTGTAGAGAGACACCACAACCTGTGGTGTCTTCACTGTAGGTTTAGCTCTGTCTTCCTCCTCCTGGACTCCATGAGACAAATTTGTCAGTATATGATAGTTATATGAAAATAATTGTCATGTTTGTTCCTGTTTTTCTTTAACAGTCGTGCCCAGCACTGTATCTTGGGGTGTTGCTAGCAGCAGGTCATTACTGTAATACGCTGCTCTGTTTTACCTCCTCTGCTTCTAAAGGAGCCTGTAATTTAATTTCAGATGCTTTCCACAGCATTGCTGCTGCCTATTTATTTGTGATCTGTGGAATTTGTTGTACTCTTGTACTGCCTACACAGTTGTTGCTTGTCGTGGTTTTTACGTATGTGATTTCTCCTGCCAACTACTTTGTATTTGTTTTTATTGAATTTCATCTTGTTTACGTTGGGCAATTGAATTACTTTGTGTGAAGACCTGGTCTCTAAAGCATTTTGTGAATTTGTGACATAATCTCTGTTCCATCATTCAAATCGTTACTGAAGGGGGAAGCAAAACCTCTTTGGTGACCTCAGTTAAACAATTAGAGTTTTCTTTTGTAGTGTTCTTGAGCAGATCTGTGCCCGCTCAGTTACTGTATGTAACTGCCACGGAGGTGCATTAAAGTTCAGATAAATTACACCTTCTTCTTTCCTTAAAACATCTGTCAAAGAACAAAGTTACAACAGTTTTCATTTACTTGTTTATTGTGTTGGTTGTTTCTTACTGTTTCTTACTTATGTTTATCAACCAACTATTTCAAATGATTTATTCTAGTGTAGTTATGTATATTAGAAGTGGCCTGATTGGCCATCTAATATTTCCTGAACTTCTCATTTATAAAAATTTGTACCAGTTTTCTCTTTTCCACCTGGCCAAGGTCTTCCATGTTTTACTGTTTTCAAAGAATATTTTTTAAGTTCTGGAAGACATCTGATAACCATAGAGGTTGATTAAGCAAGTTCTTTAAATACTTTTAAGTTTGCCAAATAGAATAGAGATTATAGATAAATTGATGATAGGTGAGGTGGACTGAAAACTGGCTGGGCTGAACTGACAGACTTGAAGGATTGTGATCAGCAGCACCAAGTTCAGCAGGAGGGCAGTCAACTGGTGAGGTACCCCAAGGGTCCATACTGGGGTCAGTAGCATCTTTGTTAATGACCTGGGTGAGTGGACAGGAGGCTTGTAGATGGTACAAAACTAGGAGGAGTTGTTGCTGCACCAGGTAGTTGTCCTGCCATTCAGAGGAACCTCAGCAGGCTGGAGTAACGGGCCAACAGGAACCTCATGAGGTTCAACAAACGGGAGTGCCAAGTGCTGCCCCTGGGAGGAATAACCCCAAGACACCAGTATATCCCGGGGGCATCTGGAAAGAAGTTTTGCAGAAAAAAACTTGGGCATCCTGGTAGACACTGAGCTGAACAGGAGCCCGCAAAGGGCCCTTCCAGCAAAGGAGCCTCTTGGGCTGGATTAGAAGAAGCATTGCCAGCAGATGGAGTGAGGTGATCCTTCCCCTCTACTCAGCCCTGTGAGATGCATCTGTAGTGTTGTGTCCAGTGCTGGGTTTCCCAGTACGAGCCAAACATGGACATACTGGAGTGAAGGGCCGTGAAGGTGATTAAGGGCCTGGAGCATCTCTCACACAAGGAGAGGCTGAGAGCTGGCGAAGAGAGAGCTCAGAGGGAATCTTAATGATTTATATAAATACTCGATAGGTGGTTGTCAAATTTACTAAAAAAAGAAAGATAAAAAATGAATAAAAGAAAAAAAGCAAGGAAAAGACTACTTAGTGAAGTGACTTCAATATGATGATTGTTGTTTGAATGTCTGAATAAGGTTTCAGCTTTGGAGGGTTAGGGCAGATCTTTTTAAGTAGAACCTGGGTTTTAATGGAAGTCTGCTTTCACTGCTAGTTTGAACTGAAATACGTTTTTGTCCTCACATTACCCTAATAATTTCACATAAAATGGTTTCAAGTGTTTGTATTTTTGATGCAGAATAATAAAGTACAATAGTACTGGCGAGGGAAAAGGGAAAAAAAATGGTAGTTTACACAGTAGACATTATAATGTCTTGTGTGACCTAATTTTAAGTCACATGCCAGAGGATTTAAAAAAGGGAAATAGTTTCATTGTAAGATCTTTTTTTTTTCTCTGAAAGTCATTGTCAGCTTTTCCTATTCACATTTTTATCGTGCTTTCTGATCTGTAGCAGCACGCAGCAGCCTGCTGTTCTGCGTGGTTGTAACCTTCACATATGCACTGCCACCAGCATTCCTTTTCTTTTCCCTTAAGCTGTCTGTATCCTATCACGATGAAATCTTCTTCAGCCCCTGAAAAGAAGTGCAAACGTTTTCTAAAACGCTCGCAATTTGTCTGTAAGGTTTTTGCCTCCTGAATGATAGTATGAAGATGGGCCTAGGTATCTAGACCAAAACAATATTTTGCTCTCCAGTTGTATCTGGCAAAGATGGAGAGGATTAAGGCAGGTGATGAATTTAAAGCATGGTGTAGTTGTTCCTGAAACAGCAGTATGTACAAGCAGTTCTGCAGTCAAGCTCTGTCGGGTTGTTTGTGTCTTCTGGAGGAAGGCTTCATCCTTTCTCCCCTTCTCTGCTCCCGGCACGGAGGTCCCCCTCCTTCCCTGTTCCTATTGTGGTGCTTTTACACCCTTCCAGTGATGTCCTTATCTCACCAAACTCACCGAAAGCTCTCCAAAGTTTTGATTTACTTTATTTTCCTCTGGGAGTTCATTTTCTTCAGCATTTGTGAGTCGCTGGGCAGGTGGTAGGGGGGAGGTAAGAGCACCGAGCCCCGGCAGAGAGGATGGGAGGAAGAAGTAGGATGTTCCCCTCACAGCGCTCAGTTTGCTCGCCGACCCCTGGATGATCACATTGATAATCCAGAGCAAGATGGGATTATTCCAAGCGAGTTTAACACTAAGGTAAACTACTAGAAAGGATAGTGTCATTTGGGAATAGAATTATCTGCCCTCAAACTTGCTGGAAAGTGGTTAAGCAGAAGCAGCTGTCTGTGCAGGCATCTTCAATGTCCTGCGTAGCAATTTGATATCGGAATAAACTACAAAAGCAAAGACAGACAAAATGTAATGTTTAAATTTCTGTTCTGTTGCTTTATGGTTTTCATTCTATTGTTTTATTATTTATTATTTTATTCCAGACTGGTTTAAATGGCATCATTTGCTGTGTCTGTTGTCCCACTAACCTGGTTTGGGTTTCATATTTTTTTAACTTCTACGGGAACAGCTCAAGGTCCACTAGAAACAAGAGAGTCCTTTTTGGTGGATTCAGATAAGCTTTCATTCTGTCTCACCAAGTGTATAAAGAAAGTTTAACTTTTACAGTAACCGTTGTAAAATCCTCGTGATCCAGAACATGCACTAGTGTGATGTTTTATGTAATAACACTCTTTCTCCTTCTTGTAGGTCCTTCTGTTCTGCATCACAGCTGCTCTGTTCATGTTCTTTTTCAGGTATGTTGCTAGTCTATCTATTTATCTTTGTAAAGATTATTTTAAACGGCATTTCTAAGAGCTTGCTTGATTTTTGGTATTCATCTGAAAACTTGTATTTTCTCAACTCAGGCTTTCTGAGTTGAGTAGAGTGGTTCCATAGCATTAAAAACCCAGTGCTGTGAACATAGTTGGGCTAAAAAGGGAAATTCTGAGTTAAGTGCTTTAAATTGTTGAGATTATACTGGTTACTTAAGGAGCCTCCTCTCATCTCACATACTTAATACTCTGGAGATCTAACATTACATAGTATTAAAACAGCTGAAATACTGCTTTTCACATTTATTCTTAAATACCTTACAGCAGGAAAATAACATTTTTTCTTCTGGTGAAATTGGAGGAGAATAGGAAAATGATATTTTACAATCTTTAATATCAAATATTTGACATACGTGCACATGCAACTGCCTTATTTCAATTTTAGAGTAAAATAGTTTCACATACTTTCTCACAAGTTACCAGTTGTATTCCTTTTAAAAATCATACAGGAGTGGGGTCAGATGAGACACTCATTTTAGTAACTTTTTTCTCTCTGTGTTTGCAAGATACATGTAAAAAGACATTTACCTTGTCATTGTTTCCCTTTTAAATACCAGACCTCTCAAATTTTCTTTATTATATATCAAGCTGGAAAGCTGCTTGCTAAAGGAACTTTTGACTACAACCCTTTGACTTAGAATTTTCTGTGGCAAGTAGCCATCTATGGTTCTTCGAGCCATATGATCCCCTGGTAATTGCAAAACTCTGGAAGCTGCAGCTTGTTTTCTCATAATGCCGTTACTTATAAATTACTTACGGATATTGGCCAAGAACAGTCTGTGGATGGGGGAGAGCTGTTGATTTAAAGGATTTGAAGAAGCATTCCTCATTTCATCTACCGCCCATTAAGACCCTTGCATGGGCAGTCTTCTCCTGGAGAGTTGTAAGGTTGAAGTTGGACACTTGTCTGTATGAATGCTGGTTAAACCAACCCAAAACACTAAAATGCCGGTCAAAGCTATAAATGTATGATTTTGGAGGAAGCTAATTTTCTCCTGTTTATGTCTTTGGTAACGTAGCAGTGTTTTAGAGACAACCTGGAAGTTAAATGAGAGCTGACCAGAGCTCAGAGATATTTGGTGAATTCCTCCCCTTACAGCAACACTGGCAGTTGAATGGGCTCCAAACCACTTTCTCTTCTAAAATTAGCCCCTCCCTGCCAGAGTTCATGGATGTCCTGTTGAGCAATCATCAGCAACATTTAATTCCTTTGTCTCTGGTGTTTTAACAGAGGAATTAAAATACAGGACCAGGAGGTTATAGGTCCATTAGTTTAGTTCTCAGGGGAAAAAAAAAAATATTTATTTGTAAGCACAAACAAAACCAGCAAATCAAAGTAGGTTTATTAAAAGAAAATACTACAAACCAATTTATTTTCTTTTTTTTTTTTTACTGAGTGTAACTGGTATTGTAGTTGGAACTTCTTCACAGTGATTCGTGTGGTGCTTTCCTAAAGTTACCAGGTATAGGTGGTCTGTGTGACAATGCCTTTGGGTTAGGCACAGAACTCCAGGATAATATGTGGACAGAGTTGTTGCCAGAGGTTGGCTGTCAGACAGAGGAGATACTGACTGTTAACAAGCACCTACACAGGTCCTTCATTGTTTGATATTTTTATGTCTAAATAATAGCAAAGATAACCGTGGAAATGGTTATTGCATGTGCAGGTAAAATTGCTGGCTAGGAGCTGCAGTTACTTTGCAGAAGAGACTTGGAATTCAGATAGATACAAACTGGAGATACAATCTGAAAAACTGTAAAGCTGTTTACTAGGTTGAGGTGATGCATTTAGAGGTAAGGAGCTGTGGCAAATCAAATGGTTCAGGAGCAGTTCACTGAAAAAAGACTCAACAGTAACTGTCACACTCTGCCAGCTGAGCGTAGGTCAACAGTGTCACATTCCTGTAACAGGGGGAACACCGTGATGGGATGTATAGAGTTTGTGAGGTACATAAAATTGTCTTTTTGTTGTACTTAAAGTTTAGGAAGTTCTCAGTGTATTTTTGTGTCCTTTTGGGTTATTACATGCCAAGAAGAAAATGGAAGAGGCAGAGGAAGCTCAGAGTTTCTCATCCAGTGATCTGGAATTTGGAAGACATGGTTTATTTAAAAGGATGGATTGTGGTTGTTTAATTTAAAAAAAATAAATAAGGGATGGAATAACTCTCTTCATGTGCGTACAAGACTGCAGAATAAATAGTTCGTTCTTGGTGGCTGTGATAGAAAGGGTAAGAGATACAGCCCGTCCGAAGCAGCAATCACAGAACAAAAAAAACAAAACTGTGAACAATCTCAGAATGATTCTGAATGAGAGGAAAAAAATAGCCAGCTCACTGTCCCACCCCTACTTACATACTGAACGTGATGTTTATGGCACAGGATACTCTCTTTGGCCAGTTTGGGTCGACTGTTCTGGCTGTATCCCTCCTACCTCCCTGCACCTGCACATCAGCGAAACCTGGGAAGCCGGACAGTGTCCTTGGTCTCTTTAGCAAAAACTCATAGCATGAGTGTGTTTATCAACATTCTGCACATCCAAAATCCAAAACATGTCAGCTACTGAGAGGAAAATTAACTCCATCCCAGCTGAGACCAGGACAACCACTTAGGGGAAGGAGTATTTGACTTCCTGAGTCTCTTCCACTTTTTGATGGACATCAATGGCTGTCATATTGTGAAATATTTAATGTAATAAGTTGTCAGAGACGGTGGCCAGTAAAGACTGGAGGAGGAGAACCTTGCTGTCCTTTGCTGAATGCAACTTGAAAGGTATAAGTGGAAAATAATTCCAAATTACAGCTCTGTGCTGCAGAAATCACCATGTTTTGGAGAATGTATGAGGTGGGAACAGGAGGGCTGGCAAAGGCAGGGAACACCTCAGAGGTCCAGGTGCACAGAGGCGTCTCTGAAAATGAGTAGAGGGAGAAATATGGCTTTTCTACCACACCTGATTAAAGCGTTCTTCCACAATTTCTAGTCATAGAAGAATAATTGGAGAGGAAGAACTACACAGAGGGAAGAGAGGTGACAGAGATGTCGCTCGATCAGTCCTCAAAGGTTTTGTCCAGTTTGTCTGGACTAGGATTTTGAGTTGGTCATTATCTTATCCCGTATGTGAATTCATCACTGAGTCTCCTCAGAAAGATTTTGGACAGCCCGTGGAGGAGTCCTCTGGATCTATCCTGAACCCTGGGGGAGGCAAACTTCCCATCTCAATTGTCATCCATTGTGATCTAAAATAGAAAAGATTTGGGAGAGTCGTTAAACTGCATTTCCTCTATTTAATGACTCAAAATCACTTCAGCCTTTTCCTAACTGTAAGTGGATCAGACTGACAAAATCATGCTGCTACTTTCAGAAAAAAAACACCCAGTTCAAAGTCAGATTTGCCTGGCTTGTAGAATATCTTCCTACTGGCTATGAAACCCTGTTTACTGCTGACAACCAGAAAACTCTTGTTTTGTTCCAAAACAGCGCTTTTCCCAGAATGGCTTTTTGTCCTCCCCACCCCATCAAAATGTCCAAAAAGGTGCTGAGAGCAGTAGCAGTCTTGGTCACCAAGATCATACATAATCCCTTTCATCATCAAATCCTAATACCTAAATGGTGTAACCTGAAGCTTAAAACCTTCCTAAAAAGAAACTTAATGTCAATATACCTCTATGCTACCAGCATACTGATACTTGAGAGTCAAATGACACAGGGAGTAAAAGCAAAGTAGTCTTTATTTTCTGGGTTCATACAAATTGCCGTATTTGAGGTTATCAGATTCTCTGAACTCAAAAGTGATGACTGTCCCTAATTGATTGCTCTAGTTGGCACCAGCATTCCTGGAGGTTAACTGAATTTAGCCACTGTTTTTGCTCAGTGTGGTTTTTGGCTGGATCACTTTCCTTGCACACCTCGTGCCGTAATGGACAGTAGCTGGCATCAATGCTACAAGCCGGTGGGGGTAAGTGAGTTGGACAAGGATGGAAAGCAGAGATGCTCTTCAACGTTCACATGGACTTTGCTCATTTTAGAGTGACTGCATACCAGCATGGCCTAAGGTGATTTTTACTGAACCTGTTAACATGAAAAGTTGAGTTGGAAAGTTCAAAACTGTCATCTTCGTCGAGGGTTTAAAATATATTCTGTACATCACACAACTCAGAATCATAGAATCAGAGAATAGTTTGGGCTGGAAGGGACCTTCAAAGGTCATCTAGTCCAGCCCCCTGCAAGGAGCAGGGACATCTCCAACCAGATCAGGTTGCTCAGAGCCTCATCCAGCCTGGCCTTGAATGTTTCCAGGGATGGGGCATCCACCACCTCTCTGGGCAACCTGTGCCAGTGCTTCACCACCCTGAGGGTAAAAAATTGTTCTGCTTATATCAAGTCTGAATCTACCCCCTTCTGTTTTAAAACCATTACCCCTCGTCCTATTGCAACAGGCCCAGGTAAAGAATTTCTCTCCATCTTTCCTATCAGCCCTCTTGAGGTACTGGAAGGCCGCTATCAGGTCTCCCCGGAGCCTCCTCTTCTCCAAGCTGAACAGCCCCAACTCTCTCAGCCTGTCCTCATAGGAGAGGTGCTCCAGCCCTCTGATCATCTTTGTGGCCTCCTCTGGACCTTCTCCAACTGGTCCATGTCCTTCTCATGTTGGGGACTCCAGAACTGGACACAGTACTCCAGGTGGGGTCTCACCAGGGCAGAGTAAATGGGCAGAATCCCCTCCCTCGACCTGCTGGCCTCGCTCCTCTTGATGTAGCTCAGCATGCAGTTGGCTTTCTGGGCTGCAAGTGCACATTGTCGGGTCATGTTCAGCTTCTCATCTACGAGCACTCCCAAGTCCTTCTCCTCGGGGCTGCTCTCAATCCATTCTGTGCCCACTTTCAGGATATCTTTCAGGTTGCCGTTTCAATAACTGCCAGTTAAGTTGAGCTTGCTTAGTGTTGCTTTGAGAAGGCAAGCGTTGTGGTTGGTAGTTATCCCCTAAGAGAGAACCAAGTCAGTATGGCAGATAACTGCCACGTGATCATACCTCTCCCTTGATGTGGGTATTTTCCTACCCACACCAGTAGGAAATCCTGCTGTAACAGATGTGTGAGTCTTGGTCTGTGGAAAAATAGGCAAGTTCTTCTTAATTTATTGGAGTATTTCCTTTTCTAGTATAATGAAGTTGCTCAGTATCTCATTATAATTTCTGTCTTGAATTATTTTCAAAACAAATTCTGTAATGGTCCTTTGGCCAGGCAGTTAGAATTTGCTGATGTTCTCTCTGATTGCTGGCCCTTACACGTCTCATTTCTGCTTCCAAAGCCGCTTTTGAGCAGAAAGGCTCAAAAGCCTCTGCACTGGATCTGAGGATTTTATTATTTAAAAAATTGAAGGTATTCAGATATCCTTCCTGTCATTCGGAATAGAAAAAGTTTCTCCATTGAAAGGTAAATTCTGAAGAGCAATATTGGAAGGAAGACAATAGGAAGAGGGAAGGAGAGAGTGACTGAAGAGGAAAAAATAAGATCGTGTCAGCAGACAGGACAAAAAATAGAAGAATATACGAGGAAAACAGCAGCTGCAATACTGATGATAGGTTTACAAGCAACAGTGTTATATTTACAGACAGAGGAAGTTTATTTTAGTATCTTTTTTTTTATCTTCCATCCTTTTTTTTTTTTCCTGCTGCTTTTCTGCTACGTTGTACCTCTGTTGTGTCTCAGAATGCTCTGCTCAACTCCACTGAAAATGATGAAATTATGCATCACGCATTTGTGGATAATTGTAGTGTACAGTAACTTCACAGTGTGCACAGTAACTTCTATCATATGTGTATTTAATGCACACACATAGTTAACCACAGTTGAAACAGGGTTCTTTCCCCTTCCACTCTTTTTTCTTTTTTTTTTCCCCCTCAAAAACCTACATACAGAAGTGTGTCTGGGGAGAGGAACGTTCCCATTTCTTTAGGAATTCATTTTCAGGTGACATTGAACTCCATGGGTACTTAATGCTCATCACTCGCTCAAAAAAATGTCATTTGTGATGTCATATGATGTCATGTATGATTTGTATAAAAATGCACCGTTCTTGGAACAGAATCCTTCTATTTAAAAAAAAAATAAAATACGGTGTCATGGAATGAAGGTTGTGGGTGGAAAGGCTTTGATTATACCATGGTTTCATGTCTTCTTCCTTCAGTTCAAATAATTCATGGTACTTTCTGTTAATAATAGTATTTTAGAATAACTGTATAGACTAAAATGAACAAGCAGGAGAAATCTCATAATGTGTAATGTAAATATTTGTAAAATAGAATTTAATTAATGTTATTTTACTAGCAGTTGAATTTTTAATATTACACCAGTGTTTTTTGGTGGAGTGATGCAATGGCTGTGCTTTTATACATATTTGAAGAAATCCACATGATCGAAAACTTGCCATCGCCGCACAATAAATGAACACCTACGGATAAATCCTATCCACATAAACTTAGGAAATCCAGCAATTTGGGTGAGTTTGTGTTGGCAGACTACAGCGCTGGTTGCTATGGTGGTTAATCCTTAGACCGTCTCCTACCAGTTTGTAACAGGCGTGTGTAATTCAGCTGCTCCAAACCCTGGAAAGGAAAGCTCCGTACACGAGCTGAAACCAGGTCTCACGGGAAGCTGGATGTTTCTGATGGTTGGTTGATCGTAAGTTGAGGGTTAAGTCTGCCTTCTACAGAGATAAATGTTGAAATGTTATTGTTCTGAAACGGTAATTTCAGACAATCAGAAGTTATTGCTGTGATTTCCCAAAGCAGATCATGGTGTTTTTCATGACTCAGGGTTTGCATGGCTTGCAATAGAAAGCTCCTTTGTCTCTTAATGTCATCTATATGTTATCTGGTGATTGAAAATGGATAATGAGAAATACAATGAAAAGAACATCTAAGAAATGCACATGCACTGTCATATCCTGCCATTAAGACGGAACATTGAAACTTGTGTAAAGTCACTGAAAACCTTTAAGAAAGGTCCTTTTGTTTGCAGAGCCCTTTATTCTCTCTCATTAATGAAATTCTAGCCTCCCAAATTACAGCTATTTACTCTTCTTTTCCCAGTGAAACACATATCCTGTAATTTATTCAGTATTTTCGACATGATATTTCAAAGTGCCTTTATTTTCTTTTAAAAATGTGTAGTAGCAGTGCCATATCAGCCATACCTAAGCTCCCTTTTGTACAGAAGCAACTACTTGAAAGATAGTTTTGCCTTTTAATTCTGCTCTCTTTTTTTACTGTAGGATAAGCAAGCTTAATAGTCAGATTTGCTCTTTCATATCAAATAATCCTCACCTTTCTTATAAAGATTATTTTCAAGTCCTTCACATTTGCTGTAGAATTGCAGGAGTACGTTAAAAGTCCTCTGCTATTGAATTATTAGGTAATAAATCAGAAGGAAAAAAGCAGATGAGATTTTTTTTCTGTGTTTATAAATGGTTTTTACTGCCTTTATATAAACATCTCAGAGTTAATGGTTCAAAGCGTTGTTTCGGCAACTGTCACGAACCTTGATTTCTTAGGTATTTTTGATGACCTGGTGAGTAGATGAAAACATTCAGTCTCCTAAGAAATGCTATAAACATCAGTTAATTTTATTTAGTGTGAGCAAAAGTAAAACATCCTATCCCAGGATGGGGTGGTGGGTGAGAAGATAACCTCACCGTTAACTCTGACACTTCCCTGGCAGAGCACTGCGTTCGGAGTCGCGCATTCTTAGGCCAGATGCGAGCATGAGCGGAAAGGCGAGATAATCTGTGTTCTGTTTATGTGCCAAAAAGTATTTTTACTTTTTTATTTTCGTGAAGCACATTTTTTTCTCTCTCTCCTACTCATTGACCAGACTTCCACTGCATTTCGCTTTTTCTTTTTTTGTCACTTAAAACGTGCGGTGCTGTGTAGTGTTGGTTTTGGTGTGAAGGGAAGTCGGTGCCGCGTTTTGCGGAGCTCTGGTCGTGACTTTCTGCTGCCTTCACAGGAGAGGGAGACTGATCTCCCCAAGCTCCCCTTGTGTGTCCACCGCTGTCTCAAAAAGGATGTAGTGGAGTTGAAGGTATGTCTGTTAGGTGCAAGAGTTTGAGATTATTAGTTTGTCATGCAGGGAAGTAGAATTTTTAGGCTTAAAGGAATTACAAAGAGATTATATATTAGGGCACAAAATCGCAGTGTCCGGTGGGGCACACTGGGCATCTTTAGTAAATTTGGGAGCCTCTCCTGACGATGTTCTTGCACCTTCCCTTAATCACCTGCGGTGGCTCCTGTAGGATGTCCGTGAGCAAATCCCACTTTTTTTATTTCTGGGTTCTTACATATGCAGGTACGAATTGCTGTTTCTCACCCGTTCATCTGGGTAGTGTGGGAGGAATGGGACAATAATGATATTTATAAAATTAAGAGAAATCAGTTCTGATTTCCAGTCTGGTGTTAAAGAGAACCTTACAACAATTAGATCTTTAGCGTGCCTATGGTGCCTGTTGGAAATAGATTTTCAAGATTCATCTTCAATTTCAGACACCTGTCTGATATATTTAAATTAGGAAACATGAGGAAAAAGGTGGGCAAATCAAGAGGCCGCTTCTCATCTTTTGTGGGCTTAATTTATGTTGCAGAGCTGCCTCTCTCTAGCTGATGTTTGTGCACCAAACTTACTTGCATAAATCTGAGTGGAATAAATCTAAGCTAATGTCTTTCCTTGAATTACCTAGAAATCATATTAAAATAATTCTGAGAGGTGATAAGTGTTAGGAATTCATGAAGTGCTGAAAGCGCCGAGAGGTCATGGAAGATGTTTTTTCTAACTTATTCTGCATACATGGCTTGTATTACCCTTCTGTTTCATGAACCCGTTTTTTAGCTTTAATATGAAAAAAAAAAACCTCGTGTCCTGCTAATAAGAGCAAAAAAGGAAGGGGATATATATATATATATAAAGTATACATTTAAGCATTGATTTTTCTGGGTTATCAACAAAGTCTTTGGATGGGAATGACAGGAAAAAGACATCAGAGAATTAGTTCTTTCCTACATGGAAAAAATATGACAAATATTTGAAAGCCTCCTTCTGAATTCTAAATGAAATTGGTTTAATTTGTACAGTAATCTAGAGTACAAAACTACAGTGAAGTTTGTAATCTCTGTGGATCCTAGTCAAGAGTAAAAAGAGAAACCGATTATACTTCTGATGCATCCTAGAGATGTATCTCATGAATTGGGAAGGCAATTTAAATTTACTGTTGTTTTATGTACACGACCATGTTATCATGGACTTGTTACTGAGTTCCACATACATTTTTGGTAATATTCACCTGATGTCTGTCATATTTTTTACCAATTAGAGAATAGCATTTGAAGTATTCCATTAAATTAGACATCTGTCAAATAATGTTCATTTTAATAAGGTTTTTTGTCCTAGTGGCGTATAAATTTTCTTGAAAAGGTATATGATAACAGTGTAGTAAGTTTAGGGATTAGAATGTAACATTTAATATTTATGTTCACCTTCTGAATAGATACGTTGATACTAATGAAAAGTTATCAGAGCATGCTTATTTTAGTCTTAAGATGCCGGGAGTTACTGGGCTACTTTCCTGAAAATACCCTGAGAGAGAACTTTCCACGTTTCGATGATGATTGTTTGTCACTTGGTGCCTGTTGTGTTTACAGTTTCTTCTGAGGAAATGCATGCTACGTCAGTCTTTATTCCTTGCACTCATTATTTTACTGTCAGCCACGGTATGGCTGTCATGTCAAGCCAAACGACGTCGAAAAGCCCACACGTGTCTCCAGTAAGAGCTTACGGAGAGCAGGTCTGTATGCATCCCAGAGAACAAAAACAAACCTCAGCGTCTCTACGGTAGGATTTAGGTGTTCAAAGGGATAAACATAAATACGATATTTCAAACACGCCTTTCAATGGTAAGTTTTAGGAGGAGAGAAGCATCTCTTAACAATCAGAGCAACTGTGACCTGGTGCTGTTCGTGCGCGGAGCCGAGCGGTGCCCCGTGCCAGTCTCTGCATCCCCCATCCCAGCGGCAGCTCCGCCGTCTCTCTGAAAAGCGGGTGAGAGGATAGGAAAGGTGAGATGGAGTCTACAACAGCAGCCGTGTTGTTACCAGCAGAGACAGATTTTGTGTCGCTCTCCCTGCACTGCGGTCAGTTGTTGGCAGTGGGGCTGGGAGCTGTGGGGAGGGAAGGGGCTGGGAGGAGGCTCTGACTGGGTGCTGGGTGCAGTGGGGAAAGGGATGCTGCTCTCCAGTGCCTTTTAAAATGTTTTCTTTGAATCCCCCTCAGTCCTTTGACTCTGCATACACTTGAGAATGAATGATGGGCTATGCCAAGTCCCAAACTGGCTGCTTCTCCTTTAACTACTCTCGTTACCAGATATGCTGCTTGAGCAGAGAAGAAAAGAGAAAGGTGAGGAGGGGAGGTGGGACAGTGTCCACAGTGAAGGAGGAAGAGGCCAAACAGGACAGGGTTTGGCCAGCCGTGAACCTGCCGTAGCAGGAGGAGTGGGAGAACGTGTGGTTGCGTTATTAGGGCTGTAGTGCAGCTTTGTGTCTTTGGTTTTACTAAAGCTCTTCAGAGAGAGTACTTACTTAAAAACATGTTGGACGATCCAGGTACCTAATTTACAAGTCACCAGGTCATGTTTTCCCTTTTTTTTTTTTTTTTTTTTT
>WHYT01017613.1:203509-216119 GCA_009806455.1 Tetrax tetrax
CTAACAGGGAAACATGATATACTCTTGCAGCACTCTGTCTTTGACTATTTTTATATACCTAAGCATTACCTAAACATTTATTATACTCACATGATACCCCAGAATAAAGATTATCTTTGTCCTTTTGGGTTTTTGTTTTTTGTTTTTTTTTTTTTTTCTTTTTAAATAGATACTGCCTCAAGTCCCTTGAACCACCTTTCTTGTTAGACGAGGTTTTCCAATCCCAGTTCATCCTATTTTTGACTTTGTCTTTCAATTTGAAAAGGTGATAGTGGATTGAAATAAGTAGGTGTGTATTTTATTGCTGTGTTATACTCTTGTCTTCAAACTAGCTCCGTTCTTGAAGGCATAAGCTATGGTTACATTAGATCCGAATGAGGAATATTAACGGTGTGGGCTGAAGTCAGGCTGGTTTTTTTTATTTTCCCCTGGTTAAATCACACTACTTCTGATCCTCCAGTATGCAGAAAGGCTGCAGAGAAGACTTTCTCAGCTGTCAGAGAGTGAAGAAAATGCTGTTCTGTCTAATTCCAGTCTCTCCTAGCTTTTTTTTTGAGCTTGTAGCTTTTCGTATTGAGCTATGCTGATATATCTGTTCCTTAGTAATACACATGTGAAAACTCAAGGTGATACTCTTAAAGTGGATGACTTCTCTTTTCTTGGGCTTCACTGCTTTTAAACAGAAACAAAACCACTTTTACACTAAACTCAGGTGGAATGCTTTGCTTTTTCCCAAGGGTTAAGTAGTGCCAATGATTTTGCGACTATATGGGAGGAAAGGAACACATTTCGATGAAAGTATTTTATGTTTTCCGTTGCCACTTTGTTTGGTACGTATGTCAATTTGCATTCTATAAAGCAACTGAAAGAGGGATATTGGTACTTTGCATACACTATTAGAAAAGTAACTAAATAGTTGTTGTGGTTTAGCCCTGGTCACCACCCAGTTTCTCACTCTCTCTCCCCCTCCCCTGCAGCATAGTGGAGAGAATTGGGAAGAAAGGAAAACTCATGGGTTGAGATTTATATAGTTTACAAGAATAGCAAAGGAAAATTGCAATAATAACATAATATAAGGATAGTAAAATATAGACAATGAAAAGTGCACAATTTCTCACCACCCGATGTCCCAATGACCGATACAGCCCGTCCCGAGCAGCGATCACGGAAACAAAACCGAGCGGCAAGCAAAGGAGAGAGAGAGGGGGGGAGATGAGAGAGAGATGAGTTCCCCTGCCCCGGGGAACCCCCACTTACATGCTGAGCATGATGATTGTGGGATGGAATACTCTCTTTGGCCAGTTTGGGTCAACTGTTCTGGCTGTATCCCTCCCAGCTCCCTGCACCTGCACATCAGCGAAACCTGGGAAACTGGACAGTGTCCTTGGTCTCATTAGCAACAACTCATAGCATCAGTGTGTTTATCAGTGTTCTTCTCATCAGAAATCAAAAACATGTTGGCTACTGAGAGGAAAATTAAATCCATACCTGCTGAAATCAGGATGATAGTCTGTAGAAATAATTTGTTTCTTTAGGAATTAAATTAGAACACCAGTTACTGCCAATAGTTCATTGCATTTGCTGAATCAAAAAGTTCACTCTTTCATAGAATATACTAACTTTTGAATATAATATGAAGATATTAAATTTAATTTTCCATGTTTGGTCACTTTTAGGCGTATGGTACATAGGCTCCTGGAATTTATTTAAACCTGTTCTTTCCAACAATAAATCTTGTCCTCATTTTAACGGATTGCGTTACGTGTAGTTGGATCCAGTTGCACAGCCTCCTCAAGAGAGGAAATGCATTGCCTACAGACAAAGGCTACAAGAATTATGGCTGTACAACAGGGAGTATTTTTCCACCATTATCACTTTTCAGTGGAGATTCTTTTTCAGATACGTAACAGTGACTCAGTGAACCAGGAAGGCGGTTACCTGCAAAGCGATCTGGTGGTAACGGGAGAAGCTTTTGAGGGAGAAGCTTTTCAGGGCTAAAGTTTCAGGCGTCTCTGTCCAGAGCCATCCCCAAAGGAAGAAAAAGAGGGTCTCCTCCCCTTCTTTAGGTTTTGTCTGTCAATCACAAAGGGCTTTTGTCCTGCTAGCGTATTGATATGGCGGGGCTTGGACTGTTTATCATCTTCCTGTCATCCTTAAATGCAAAATAAAAGAGGGGAAGTAGCTTCTGGTTCTCAGGCTTTGAGAATAAACTGCTGGTGTGTGCTGGGGACATGGGTGTCCCCACAGCCCCGGAATGCCTTCTGTGGGGATGTGATGGCTGGCAGTGCCACACATCACCTGTGGCACCCGCGACATTGCCCAGAACAAGGCTTACAAGTCAGATGATGAGAAAGCAATCGAGCTTCACGGGTTCGGTTTCTCTCTTTGATCCTGGCATTGAAGTGTCGAGGGCTGCGAGTGGAAGCAGAGTGCAGACAAGATTCCTGGCTGCTTTAATCCTGGTGCTAGAAAGTTCCATTCACAGAGTTGGATTTTATTTTTGCAGGATTTCAGAACTACTAGACATATTTTACTTACATTTATCGACAAATATTATAGAAAGTTATTTTTTTCCTTCCTTATTTAAAATTGTTTTTCTGTAAGGTTTTTCTTGTGTGTATACTATATTGTAAAGATTTGACAGCTAATTGAATTACCCTTTCACATCCATTTGAGGCACTTTACATTTTACAGATGGAGTCCTAAGGGAGAAGATTTAAGTAGTCCGCTGAAGGTCAGATACGGAATTTGTGGTAGTGATGCCTTTAAGCCGTAGAGTTCCAGTCCAGTTCTTAAATCACAAGGCTATCTCTCCTGCATTCCTGTTACAGGACATAATTTAACTTCAAAAAGTGGGACACGATACAGAATTGCTGTCAGAGAATTAAGGTGGGAAGTAGTATATAAGCAGCTGGTTAACAAGATAGAGTTTTAAGCCAAATAAGCAGTAAGTCAATGTATTCTTCATTTCCCTTTTCAGCAGAGTCAGATACTTTTATTATATTTGGCTTTGTGAGAAAGTGGGAACATGAATTTCAGTTTCCTAATATTCTTTTTTCTTTTGAACCAATTTTTTTTTTAAAAAAAAAAGAGGAAAGAAAAGGAGCTGAACAACAAACAGACTGAGCAACTGTAAGAGTTTATTTTTTATGTTTTGTTGTTACCTTATGTAATATTTTCCTGGGGAACTTTACATGTCAATTAGGATTTGAGAGATGGACTTTTGTAATACGGTGAAAGTGAAGTGGATTTAAGGCTTTTGTACTCTTACTTGTCTTGTTTTCTTTACTCTCCCAGATCCTTGGCTTAATTTCTTTTTCCCAACTGTTTCCTGTCAGTTCTTCCTGTTTTTACTGCTGTCTATTAAAAATAGTTATCTAGTTTTGCTGAGCTGAGGGATATGTCTGTGTAGTTGCTTATTTAGTTTAGAAAAACAAAATCCTCCTGACATTAGAGAAAGGAAGACAAGATCTCTTTGAGCAGCAGTTACTTTTAAGAACAATCTGTTTATTTACAAAATGCATCTAGGAAAGGAGAGTCACACCAAGAACCAAATCGTACTTCTTACAGGGTGGATTAGATTTCAGGAATCATGGCTTGTCATTTGGATGTTACTTGTGTTTATTTGATTGCTACAACCCTTTGTGGAGAAAGTGAGCTGTAGTCCTTGCAAGACACCATCGTGATGATGAAATACAAGTCCTAAACTCATCACATGTTTCTGATTTGATAGCAGTCAGAGCAGAAAATCTCCATTTCATGAAAAGCAGAAGGCAATTACATTACATTAGAATCTACATGTTTTGGTATGTATTTTTAAAATAAATAGTCTTTCTGTTTATGTAAACTTTGCAAACAATTAAATATTTTGCATGTAACTACTGCACACTTGACTGTATGTTTGTAGTCTGAAGACTATAGTCCCAAATATGGCTTTTATCATAGGACATTTATATTTCTTTTTAGAAACAGGCATAATTTTAACTACAGGCATTGGAAATGCTTGGAATTCTGTTCCTGTGAGCTAATTGCTGACTAGAATAGGAAAATAAGAGCTACTCTGTGGTTAGATGCTTGTGGTCTTTCTTTTGGCTTTTGGCCCTAAGATAAAATGTCAGGGATAACACACGAAGGGATAATGGTATCAATCGGTGTATCCTGGACATAATTTGAAGCCTGTCAAATGTCTGCTACTTTGTAAACATTGAGTTACATCCTCCTTCTTCATCCTACCTTCTGCATATACATTATTTTTTTAGGAGAGTATAAATTATGTCACAGATGATTTTCACAGACATGCTTCAGTTCATAAAGTCTCAATTTCACAGAAAAGAAACTGCTGCGAAAAAACAGCTTCTGCGCTGAAACTGAGACTTTAGGGGCCATTTCAAATATTCTGAAGAACGAAACATTCTTTGTTCCCTGTTGTATGTTTGATATATTGACTGGAAACCTTACTGAGGAAAGATTTCTGGTCTTATATTTTTAGCCTAAATAATCCTTGCCCTAAACTAACCAGATCTGATTAATGTAATAGCAAACTATAATTCAGATTCTGACTCTGGCCTTACTAACATTAATGTCAAATGAAGGGTCTGATCATTTGGTGAAACTATGTTTCAAAAATTCAAGGGCAAATTTTCAATGGATTTTTAAGAAACTTGAATTTCCCTTACGGTGTGGATAAGAGAATTGTGTAAGTAAATAGTAACTGATGGAAACACCTGAAGAAATATTAAGTTAAAACAGTCATATTCATAGTTGAGATTTTGCTCTAAAGAGTAAGAATTAAGGCATTTTAGGTTAACATTTATGACTTTTAGAGTGGGAAGAATACCTTAAGTATTTTAAATAGTAATTTTCTGCTATGTTAGGATACTGTGAGATATTTTTTTCTATATACATTTGAATGAAAGTATATTTAATTTAGTACAATGAAACATTAAAGTAACATTTAGCCCAGGATCATGCAAATGCCAAAAATTGTGGGGTGATTCCTCAAATATGCTCTTTGAAGACACTTAGAAGAAACAAGGAGTTGAATAACAGTGTGCATAGTTATTGGTCAAGAATGAATTGTGTCAAGTCAATCTGGCTTCCTCCTGCGAAGATAAGACGCTTCATTGATTCGGAAGTAATAGAGGATATCATATATCTTCAGTAAGTCTTTAGACAGGCTCTCATGTGACATTCTCATAAGCAAGGCCTCAAAGTACGCTGTAGAAAAAACCTCCTACTTAAAACTGGCTGAAAAACCTGAGCACTGACTTTACTATCAGAGAGGAAGTACTGCCCACGGATAATTGATTCCGTTCACAGTCATCATCCTGATCATTAATAAAGTTGTTGAACAATGAGACCCAAGCAGTCTTCCAAGATGTCTGTTTTTAACCACACTTTTAGTAAATATGTCATTCAAAACAGTTTGACAAATTGGGGAAATATTCCCCAAATGTAGGATGCAATTTGATGGAAGGTTCTGCAGTTTGGAATAAAGAATTAACTGTACAGATGGAGCATTTGGAACCTCTTCATAGGTCACAGCTCTTCATAACAGCGCCTAGGAGTTAGATTACAAGCTGAACATGAGTCAAAGTATCAGGATGTGGAAAAAAGCAATTATAATTTGGTATATAAATAAGACCACAGCATGCAGAGCAAGTGAAGTTACCATTGACTCTCCTTAGTGTCAATAATGTCAGGTGGAGTAACAGAATTCAGTCTGTACATGGACAACTGTACGCGGCCCAGAGGAGAATGAGAATTGTCAGACATTTATAGAGCATATTCTTTGAGGAACTTGAAATTACTTGAAATATTTTGTTTAGTCTAGAAAAAAGTCCAGACTGATAATAGTCTTCTCATGTACGCAGTACTTCTCTGATGAGGAAAAGAGTAATGAATTCTCTCTTGGGTGAAAAGTAGGAGAAATAGTAGACTAAAATTGAAGCGAGGTAGATGCAGACTGGAAATAATTATATTGGAGGAACTTTATAATATTAAGACTCACTGAACAGTGAGATAGTTTGTTCACAAACGGGGAGATTCCATCATTCCATTGTCTGTCGTGGAAGAGCAGGTTAGATACGAATGGTAGAGCTGCAGCCCTTGTTTTTGATGGAGAATGGACTATGTGAAATTTCTTTTGTTCCTAGCTTCTCTCCTGGTATGTGATTATTTTATGTAACTCGTGATATGAGTGGAAGTGTAATTATGATTCTGCGGCTGCATGTTGATTCTGATCTCAGGAGGACTACTCAAGAGGGCAGGCGTTTGTTAGTGAGACTAAATGTGTGGCATCAAACTAATATACAAACGTTGGTATTTGTATTAGTTTTTTTTTTTTTTCAAATAATCAAATTTCTATTGCCTGCAGGAATTGCTCCTGCATAAAGAGCGAACCATCGCTCCTTAATGAGAATCCATTGTAAATGTTACATTTGCTGTGTGTCACCTAGGTGCCAGAGAACAGTAAATTGTATTTAGCGGTGGAATTTGTGAGGAAGGATTGCTAGCAAAATAAATATGTTACTGAAGCAACAAAGATTGATTATAAGAGGGAGATGACATGCTAGGGAGTAACTGGGCCACATTTGTGATTTATGGCAACGTAAACTTGCATGGTAGTCGTCGTATACTGAGTCTCTAGTGCGTGCTTGTATTCGTTTATTCTAGGAGTGCAAGGTCTCCTGGAGAAAGAAAGGGAAAAACATACGATTGTAGCCCAGACCTTTATTTCGCAGCTGCTGTAGAAGGCTATTTGAAAGCTTATCAGTCTTGGAATCTCATCAGTTTTATGATGGAAATACCAAGTAGCTTAAGGTTTTTCCAATTATTAGTTTCCTGTTCTAGAATTTCTTTTCTCTCTCTGTTGCTCTATGAAGAACTAAATAAATAGATAACTAGCCATAGCACTTGAGGGAAAAACAAATTAATAAAATGCTTGAAAGCAGAATGTAGAAATAAATGGAAAAGCTTTGTTCTGGAATTCTGTTTCAAGTTTATTCTTTTAATTTTGTAAAGAATAGTTGATAAAATGAGGCAAAAAAAAGTTATTTGATTTGTCCCTGTCCTTTTGAAAAGGTAAAATTTAGTCCCAGCTAAAAGGAATCACTGTTAGGTTTTCTGCATTTGTCACGTCCCAAGCTAACTTAGTGAAATTTGAGTTTAATTCCTCCCCTGTTGTCACTCTAACACAGACTGATGGGTTACTGGTCATCTCTTGCTGTTACACCTCTTCACGTGGGTACAAGGGGTAAGTCTTATGTTGAAAGCTGAACTTTCAAGTCTTTTTAAGATGTCTGGAGCATTATTTGTGGCTTCTGATAAGAGCGTGACAGTTACCGCTGTGCTGTGTGTGCTGTGAGTCGGTGACAGGGCAGTGTCAGGTTGAGTTAAATCCACACAACCCCGCCGGGCAGTGCCGGTCTGGTGAGCAATGTTGTTAGAAATAATATAGACTGACATCCTGCTCTAAATCATTGACTTCTCTAGACTGTTATCAGAATTGTTGAGCGTGTGTTACAAAGTGCCTGACTTCATTTCAATAACTGATGAATATAAAGTAAAGTGCGGGAATGGATTATTCAGGTTTCCTCCCCAATATCTATGCTGTTCTCTTTGGGTGTGTAAGAAATATTTGCTTACATGGCATGTTTGATGAACAGAAGTTGAAGACGTGATCATTTACAGTAGGTTTGCTGTCTGTATATATGCTGTTGGTTGTCTTTGGGAAGCATGTAGTGAGTTACCCAGACGTTGTTATGGTGACTCGCCAAAGCAATCTGGTGATTTTCTGCTGCGCTTTCATTCTCAGTCTCAGCACATCCTTATTTCAGACACATTTGATTCACAGACAGCCACTATTAATTTAAAAATGTAAAATACTAATAATCCTATTCATTTCCCTCTTGTTGAAGTGCCCTTGCAATCAAACAGCGTAGCAGCAATTAATACAAGTATGCCGAACATGCCGCCTGGTACTTAGAGCTGCAGATAACGCCCTGACTGATAATGCACATTTGCACGCACACGCGCCCGTTGAAAAGCAGTTATCTAGGTTTCAGTGAAAGGCATTACAGAAAAAATGCAGCCTTTCTTAGGAAGGAATGAATATAATTTTATTATTTTTTTTTTTTTAGTATTCTTAAATGCAGTCTCAACTCGAAGGTGAAAATGTTTGATCTTTGAGATCCTTTTGGATTCATATTTTAAAAAAGTCATCCCTCATTGGATCTACAAATGCATTTTAAGGATTTAATTTATGCTGCTATATTAATTTAATATAAAGTAAACAAGACTTCGGAAAACAACCAAGGCCATGATGGTATCTTTTGGGTTCCAGGAACAATTTGTTTGTCCATCTTCCCCTTAAATGTATTAAAAATGCACATTTCTATTATTTCCCTTCTTATTGGTACCTCTCTTCTCCTCCTCCTGACGACCAACTTTAACTCAGCCTATTCTTGTTAGAGCAAAAGTATTCTGTGTATAAACACCATATTCTGTGTATATATAGACATACAGAAGCCCTCTATTACTTGGTGTAGCTTAAGATGCCGTATTAGAAAAGATGCCATTCTTTAAATTGTCATAACATCAAGATGAGATTTGCAAATACTTAAGTTTGAGGCCTGTTTTTTTTCCAGTCTTTTCTACTCTGTTTTGTACGTTACTCCTAAAGAAGTCATCTATTTATAGTGGCTTTTCTTCTCAGGAAACTGGAAAAGTTTAAACCTGAGTTCTGCCCAAATTATCCTAACCTTCCCATTAGATGAGTCTTGGAGATTTCCTTTCCACGATTGAGATGATCTCCTAGATTTGTGCTTTTCCTGTCCTGTTATTTTATTTGCAATAGCAGGAAACTAAGAAAAGGCCTACCCTTCCTCAGCATTTCAGAAGCTGCCTGATAATGTTCGGATAAAATTGATTCAGGTCTGAAGTGCTTTAAGATATACAGTGAAGGATAATTTTTCCCTTGGGCGAGTACTCCTTGTCACACTGCGTACCATTAGACTGCAAGTAAACCTCAGCATGAGAATGACTTTTGGTAGCCATCTGCTTGATAATATTTATAATTGATAATCTTATCTCGGATCTAGTTTGGTGCAGATATCTTGATTTGCTTCTTATCACAGCAGGTAGAAGGTAGATAGAGTGTATTTGCATTTTTACATTGACAAAAGTTTTCCAGAAATCTCCTCTTCACCTAAGAGTTGTCAAGTACTGTTATTTTAAAATGTGCACTTAAATGTCCTTTTTAAAATAGCAATTTCCGTGTGTTTTATTTTACAGTCTATAAGGATTACAATTTTAAAAGATAAAGACAGATAAAAGAAAAGAGTTTAATAAATTGCATTGTTGGTACTTCAGAAGGCATTGCCACTTAAGGTCCATTTAGGCTTTTTTTAAGAGGTCATAATAAATTCCTTTATTTTAAAACCAGGTCTTGTAGTTCTACAATAACACTTCCTGACTTCTTAATAACTTTTTACTTCTGGTGCTGATTATGCTAGCAATTAAAAAAGGCCAGGGGAGGAAAAAAAAAGGACTATTTTAGTTTTCTTTTCAGTTAAAGTATTCTGCACTGTAATTTGTTGGAATAATAGATAAGCACTTTTTTAGATTTGTTCTTTCTAAGAACTATTTTAAGTGGAGTATTACCTGAATTCTTTTACCTGCTATATTAAAAGTAATACTTGGAAATTGGATTTTTAATCTAATAAAATCTCACCTGTTTTCTGATGTGTACATCTAACAAGCATAAAGAAATTGCTTTCACTGTCAAGCAAGCTGATAGTTGATGGTGAATGTATTGGTGTCCCTCAGTTTGGGTGAGACTCAGTAATGCAAAATATTCATTGTTTCCTTTACATAATTGTATAATGAATATTTCTTAAATAACGTTGTATAAAAATCTCAGGCATTCTCAGATATATACAGGAAAAAAAATGTGTTTGCATTGGGTAAAATATTTTCTATAACCAGATAATTGTGTCCTCTTTATACTAACGGCCAGAGTTGCTCAATGTGACATGTTAGATGTGAAATGGAACTGTAAGGATCAAATTCAGCCTAAAATTTCCTTTGAGAAGAAGCAAAGGGAAGGCAGGGCTGTAAATCTGGTCTTTCTGGAGGTGGCAGGTGAGAAGCAGAGCTGCTCTGACCCTCAGCCTTGCGGCACCCGCCTGCGATGACGGGGTCAGGGACTCGCTGAGGGCTGGGGGGAGCCCGCGGGCCCTGGTGCTCTGAGAACTTCACGAGTTGGAGCCTCAGAAACCTGTCTTAAAGCTCATCGAGGAGATACTGAGTTAGTCTTCAGCCTGCGAACGCTGACGGTCTCTGCCGTGCACGAAGGACAATTGTAGTGTGTCTTGTGTAGAATAGCAGGAAATTTCTTTAGCTCATTTTAATTTTTTTTTTTTTCCTTTGTTTTAAAAAGTTATGTCGGTGAGCTCCTGACTGTGCAATGGTAGAGTTATTTGAGCTCTCTGGGCGTTGGCAGTTGTGGTTGCTTCCATTCGTGTGCAAGTTCTCTTTCTGTGTCTGACCTGCATGAGCTTGGTTGAGGCAGAATTCAGAAAAAATGCTCAGGGGCTGGCTGTCTCTCTTACTACATTTATTTATTCAATGATTAAATCAAGCTTTTCTGGGGTCAAGGATTTTTAAGAGTAACATTGTCTGATAGAGTTAATTTATGAACTGTTTATCTCACAAAAAGTTTAAATTAAGGTCAAAATTAAGACCTAGGAGATGATTTTTTTTTTTCAAAATTAATTTAATTTTAAACATGCAAACAAAAATATGCAGCACAACTTGAATAAAACTCAGTGTTTAAAGACTGAAAATCATCCAGCTGAGCACTGTGCAAACTAAAGGCATGTTCACATTTTATATAGATTCTTCCAAGGTTATGAACATACGTAGAGATTATTGTACTGGAACAGATCAATGATTCATCTCGTCCTGCTGAGAAGTGCTGGTGAAGCATGCCAAAACATAAATCAAGGACTTGATCAAGATTTCAAGTCTGTCATGCAATGCTTAACCCAGCTGGAGACCTGGCAAAGGGGTACAAATCACGGGTGACCAACCTCCCCCCACCACCATCTTCCTTCCCCCAGGAGGTCTTGTTCCTTCATCAGCTTGAAAAGTCTCAGTGCTAGAAGGTGCTTCCGGAAAAATCCATAATGGAGCGATGGTCCTCTGGGTTGTGCTCCGCCCAGGGAGGCTGCTGCTTATGGGCACTTGCTCCATGCTTGCAAACAGGATTGTGTGGCCACGAGTGCCCATTAGAGCCAGGCCTGCACCGCAGGTCTTCTGTACCCAACTTGCCCTCCCCAGGAGCAGAGGAGGTGGCTCCTCGTTCTCATAGCTGTGCAAAGTCCTGGAGAAGTAGGAATGTGATGTAAGGTGGAAAAAAAGGTAGATTGTAGGAGGGAGAGAACTTGTGTCAAAATACCCTTTAAATACCTGCCTTGGACAGAGTGACCATGAAATGATAAATTTCTCAATTCATGGTGGAGCTTGGAGGGGGAATAGTAAAACTGCTACCTTGGACTTCCGGAGGGCGGACTTTGAATTGTTCAAGAGACTAGTAGGGGGAGTCCCCTGGCATTCAGTCTTAGCGAACAAAGGGGTCCAAGAGAGCTGGTTGCTCTTCAAGAAGGAAGTCTTAAGGGCGCAGGAGCAGGCGGTCCCCCTGAGCCGCAAAATGAGCCGGCGGGGAAGAAGACCGGCGTGGATGAATAGGGAGCTATTCTTGAGGCTCCGGGAGAAAAAGAGAATCTACCGCCTGTGGAAGGAGGGACGGGCAACTGAGAATGAATACAAGGAAGTCGTTAGGATGTGTAGAGGTGAAATCAGAAAGGCAAAAGCCCAGCTTGAATTTAACCTGGCCACTGGGGTGAAAAGGAATAAGAAACTCTTTTATAAATGCATTAACAGTAAGAGGAGGACAAAGGAGAATATCCACTCTTTGCTGGATGAGGCTGGGAATGTGACCACTGAGGATAAGGAAAAGGCAGAGGTTCTGAATGCCTTCTTTACGTCTGTCTTGAAAGGTCAGACCAGTTATCCTCAGGGTACTCCTCTCTCTGACCTGGTAGTCTCGGCTGGGGAGCACGCTAACCCCCCTGTGATTCTGGAAGAAACAGTCAGAGACTTACTACTCCAGCTGGACTGCCACAAGTCCATGGGGCCGGATGAGATCCACCCGAGAGTGCTGAGGGAACTGGCGGAGGTGATAGCCGAGCCGCTTTCCATCATCTATCAGTGCTCCTTGTTGACTGGTGAGGTCCCGGAAGACTGGAGGCTTGCCAACGTGACTCCCATTTACAAGAAAGGTTGTAAGGAGGATCCGGGGAACTACAGGCCTGTTAGCCTGACCTCGGTTACAGGGAAGGTTATGGAACAGATAGTCTTGAGGGAGATCATGCGGCATGTGCGGGATGGCCGGGGGATCAGGCCTAGCCAGCATGGGTTCATGAAGGGCAGGTCCTGTTTGACCAACCTGATTTCCTTTTATGATCAAGTGACCCATCTGCTGGATGAGGGAAAGGCTGTTGATGTGGTCTACCTAGACTTCAGCAAAGCCTTTGACACTGTCTCC
>WHYT01017613.1:216139-231499 GCA_009806455.1 Tetrax tetrax
TTAGGAAATATTACTTCTCGGAAAGGGTAGTCAGGCACTGGAATGCACTGCCCAGGGAGGTGGTGGAGTCACCGACCATGGGGGTGTTCAAGAAACGTTTGGATGTTGTGTTGAGGGATATGATTTAGCTGAGAAGTGTTGGTGATGGTTGGACTGGATGATCTTTTAGGTCTTTTCCAATCATGATAATTCTGTGATTCTGTGATTCTGTAAACTATAGCTAAAAAAAAAATACCATTTTTTTTTTGTTAAGTCATGTCCATGTGTATTTCAGTTCTGCTAATTAACAAGGAGTTGCTGCTTTCCTTGAGGGAAGATGTGACCTTAAGTAGTGACCTCATGCTTGCAGGGCACAGTGTGTCTTGTGAAGGTGCAAACCAAACCCCGTGGATCTGCTGTACCTGCAAGAAATAGGAACAGTCTTCAGATGTGTAGCCAGGTCTTCCTGTCACGGTTGCAGCGAGGCCCCATGAATGAATGGGGCCATGAATTTGAGATGTCATGAATTTGAGATGTTTGAAAAACTGATTAAGGTTTCTTCAGTTTGATGTAGCACCTATTAAGATGTGATGGGAAGCAGGTTGCTGAGTAGTCCATAGTGTGCGGGTTGTGAATGCTATATTGGGAGATGGAAGAGAAGGAATTTCCGTTTCCTTCTTGGAAGCAATTAGGACAAAACGCATCAGAAGAAGCGTGGCCAGCAGGTCGAGGGAGGTGATTCTGTCCCTCTGCTCTGCTCTGGTGAGACCCCACTCTGGAGTACTGTGTCCAGTTCTAGAGCCCCCAACATCAGAAGGACATGGATGAGTTGGAGTGAGTCCAGAGGAGGCCATGAAGATGCTGAGAGGGCTGGAGCACCTCTCCTATGAGGACAGGCTGAGAGAGTTGGGGCTGTTCAGCCTGGAGAAGAGGAGGCTTTGGGGAGACCTGATAGCAGCCTTCCAGTACCTCAAGGGGGCCTACAGGAAAGATGGGGAGAAACTCTTTAGCTGGGCCTGTTGTGATAGGACGAGGGGTAATGGTTTTAAAATAGAAGGAAAGAGATTTGGATTAGATATAAGGAAAAAAAATTTACAATGAGGGTGGTGGAGTTCAGGTCATGGTGTCCAGAGAGAGTCGTCTGTTAGGCAAAACTGGAGTCCAGCTTCCAACAGCACATCTTCTGCTCTGGTCTCCACAATGGCATGTTTTGGTGGATATCTAGCGGGTTCTGTGTTGTTAGAGATCAGGTATATTAGCAAGTGATGTTCTGGTTCATTTAAACTGAAAATGTTTGGGTTTTAAAGCTGCTTGAAAACTTCTGGGTGAGATAACCTGTTAATGTTTGATGGTGAAAAGATGCAGCACAAGATATACATGTGTTGATGCCAGACCTGCAGAAGAAATCATATTTTTGATTAGTTGTCTCCCCATTCCTCAACAGATTTTCTTTATTTTTTTTCAAACCAGGTGACTGTGACAGTGTTTCTTTACACATAATGTTTGGGCAGTGAGTGTCAAGTGACATGGTATTTGAATGGATTAATGTGGATGCTTACTACAAAGTTAAAGCTGGCATACTGTGGATTTTGGTCTCAGAAAATTAAATACTGTATTTAGCATATTTATTATTGAAATATCTCGTATCTAATATAGAGGAAAATAAAATATTCTCTTACTACTTACTAGTCCTTAACAAGTGTGTAAAAATCAGATGTAATTGGGAACTAGAAAATAGAAAATAAAAAATCAAACTAATCAATAAATTTTTGAGATACACAATCAGAGGTGTTACATGACTTGCCAAGATTGGATTCAACTGAATGTTAATTGTATGTTAAAGTTAAGAATTTGTGAAATGTTGACTGAGCTTGAGGTGCTGTGAGATGCACTAAACGGGTGTTCGTTTTATTGAAAATCTGATTTTGTCACAGAAGAAGTTTTACAGAAGACAGTAGCTGGATACATTGATTTGTTCAGCAGGTTATGGCAAGACTCAGTTTTACAGCTGTTCTCTGCCTTGTCAGATTTCTTCTGGCTTCAGCAGAGTTCTGGCTAAAAAATGTGATCTGCGTGTCATATACATCTAATTTTACGGATGGAGAACTGACTTTTATTTTTTTTCTTAAGACGTGATTAAAATTAGGTTTTTGATCTGTTTATAAAGTTGTATCAGTAGTAGTTTTAATAAAGTGATCCCAGTATTTTGAATTGAAGAGTCATGTGGATATCGGTGATATACACAGCAGTGTTTGTAGGGGAACAATATTATCAGACACTATGCTGTGATTTTATTGCAGAAGTGGATATAATTTATTAGTTGAAGAAAAGAAATCAGAAAAATATTATTTTGAAGATGAGCCAGTTCATATATTCCTGGACATTACACAGACCACCTGGATCTGAAGTGGTGTTTTACGTCTCTTAAATCTAAACAGAATCAGCTTGGTCTTGAACTGCCTGCCTGAGTCCAGCTGCATGCTACAGGCGTAGAAAAGGAGATCTGCCTTTTACTTTTCCCTTTCTTTTCATATCTTCCATAGCAAAAGGCTCCACCGCGAGTAAGCCTGATTAATTTCTGGAATAACGTCATGGCAGAAGATTTGTCTATCAGAAATGTAGTGTTCCTCGCTGAGAATTTGATTTACTTGCTCTTGGGATAATTACATTCAAGAAGGAAAATGAGCATTACTCCTGTAATACGAAGGGCATGATCCTGCAATACAGTCTCTTTCCAACCATCTCTCTGGGTTGCCACAGTCCGGGCGTGGCATCTGTGAGAAATTTTATCCCTGAGGACAGGTACCTCTACTAGAGGACAAGACAAAAAATGTATGTGTTTGTATGTTGTAAATATATATATTTATATGTATGTATCGTGGGTGATTGTGATTCATGAAGAATTTGGCAAAGCTCGGTAGAACTCCACACCTTTCTGGCGTGCCATGTCAGACAGTAGACGATAGAATGGATATTCTCTGTTTTAGAAGACATCAACAGGGAAAAAAGGGTAGGTTTCCTTTCATATTGAGAACCTCATTTAAAGATGAGAAAAATGTGGATATCCCAAATTTTAATGCTTTACCGTCTCACTTCCCTTTTTATTCTGCACTCATCTGTAAATGGAGAACGTTCCTGATGATGTTTGCTGTCCTGTTGTGACTGCGTGACTGCACTCATGACTCATGTGCTCTTTCTCAGCCAACCTAACCTTGAGCAAAAGTATTTCTGAACAACAGCATCAAACAGCAAATTTTCCTTTCTGTCATAGTTTCTGAAATTTCATTGGGGCCCAGCTGGGAGAAAGAAGTTTTTTTTTTTTTTTCCCAGTAAAGTGATTACTTCTGTCTATATATATATATATGTACACCTATAGACATTGATGTGCAAGCTGGTGTAATGTTTCAATTTTTAAACTAATACTGAGAAGGGTAAGGACTAAAGAATAGTTTATAATGTACATTATATTTGGTTTATAATGTTTATATATATTTATATACACATCCACAGTCAGTGTTTTGCATAGGTGTGTTACAAAGTGTGGGTTTTTTGTAAGATACCTGCAGGTCAAATTATCATACTTACTAAAGCCTTGATTTAGGAAATTTGTGGCAATCAAACTATGTCATTTTTGTGTCACTTCGTATCATTTTTGTTGTTGTGACAGATCACTATACTTGGTATATTTGTTTAGAAAAATATCTTATGTAAGTTTTAAGACTGCTCATTTAATTAGTTTTTAAGCAGCAGATAGTGAGATTTTCAAATTCACTGTGGATTTAAAATTAAGCTGCTTTGTGCCTATGAGTTGAGGCAGTCTGAAGAAAAAATGAGGTAAAAAAGATTATTTATGAGAGTCTCCATTTCAAAATATAATGGATTGAGTTTAATATGCAACTTCTGAAAATCATATTGTGAACATATGTTAATAGAAACGTCCCACAAAAACAGATGATGAGACGTGAAAAAGATAAGATGCAGGGAGAGTTTGTTTTTCTTAAGTGCATCTTTTTCATGTTAGCCTTTAACAGACATAATTTCTGTCGGGGGAGATAATTGCAAAACCTTGTGTATATTTGTCAAGTGAAACCCTGACCCCGCAGCCGTGTTTCGCCTGGTTTCCGAAGGAGGAGGATGTTTGCAACAGCACCGTCTTGTCTTTCTGCCTGGTCTCCTTCTCAGGAACCTTTGAACCCAAGAGCCATTTTTGGTCATATTTGCAAAAGCGTGAAGGTCCCAGAGATACAGGGAATTCTGCTTTTTTTTTTTTTTTTTCCATGAAACTAAGCAGCTGTGTAGACAAGACAGATGACTGCAGACTGCTGGGTGAACCCGAGCCTTTGCAGGCCCCAGAGAGTGCACGAGGGTGTTACACCCTTGGAATATGCTTTCTGTGCAAATTACTAGGAAATCAGGCTTGGTGCATTTGTTTGCTCCTGGAAAAACTTGTTGGTTTAACTATTATTGAGAAAAAAGATAACTTATTTAACCTAACTGGTTTTCAAGAACCTTGCTGCTCTTCCGTTGCTTATCATAGCTAGAGAAGTTGAATGTGGATGATCAAAATGCCTTAAAATTTGCATGGTCAATAGTAAAGGACATTTAAAAGTCCTGGTGTCTTTTCTGTCTCTAAAAAGGCCTAACTGGTTATGTGCAGCCTTCTCAATACAGCTTACTTTTTCACACCCCCCCCAAACTATTACTAGAAAAAGAAGAAAAATTCCTTTGTAAAACAAAAAACTTGAAGGGAGAGGAGAAGTTAACCATTGATATAAGGAAAAAATTTCTTGTGATGAGGGTGGTGGAACACTGGAAGAGGTTGCCCAGAGAGGTGGTGGATGTCCCATCCCTGAAAACATTCAAGGCCACATTGGACAGGCCTTTGAGCAACCTGATCTGGTGGGAAATGTCCCTGTTTCTTCTAAATGGCCTTTAAAGGTCCCTTCCAACCCAAATTATTCTGTGATGTGCTATGATGGGCTGGGAAGCTAGGTAAATAGCAATAAAATGCTATCTGTATGAAGATACTCAAAATCCAAGTTGTACAGGGCATGAAAAAATACAGCTGACTCAAGATGCCAAATTAATTCAAGAACTAATCCACTCATAAAAATAATTCAGCTCAATTAAAAACATACAGAAAATGCTATACCGTTTTTTATTTCATTGATCAATAAAAAAAACCTCTCTGACTGAAATTCAGCCTAATGCTGAAAGCACACGTAAGATCATATTTACTTCTTAAACCCTTCCTCTCACCAGGGGACTGTAAAAGAAGGAGTTGACAGAAGCAGAGTACAGGCTTCTCTGTGCTGACCCAAGGGAGGGAGCACAGGGAGTGGTCCTGTTTGCTGTCTTCAGTGATGAAGTGTTATCTTCTTTAAAAGAATATAATTTAGTTCTATTTCAATGTAAGAAAAAAAAATCTGTTGATATGTTTCGTGGTGGGAGGTATCATATATTGAACTCAGAAAACATTTAGTTCAGTTTTTGATCATTGAGTGAATAAATAGAATCATAGAATCAGAATAGTCTGGTATCAAAACTTTTGGCATACTTTGAAGTATCAGAGTAAAAAGTTGATGACTATTGTTAATTCTTATCTTAAATTAGTTTGGAAACATTATTTCAATATCGATTTTGAAGTTAAGTTACTGTTTGGAACCATGCAAATTCAATAGTCATGGGGCAGCAGAAGAACTTTGTGTACACACCTCAGAAAACAGGCTGGGCAACATTAATGTCCGGTAAGAGAATCTGAATTGTCCAGGAGTGCAACATAAATCTGAGAAGAGAAGGAAAAGATGTCATCTCTCCATCATTTGTCTCTACAGCTTCATTATACAAAATACCAGCAGCTCCAGAGTGCGTGCGTGCATTTCACGTCACAGTTTCTTAACACGAAGAAACATGACAAGCCAGTAAGTTCAGTGCAGAGGTGCAGGGTTACTCGGTCTTCTTATTTGACACCATCATTGCAGAGCCTCTTGCGTCTCGATGTGCCTTCCATGTGAGGAATGGCGTTCTACAACCCATGTTACCCATTTAGAACCATAGAATGGTTTGGGTTGGAAGGGACCTTCAAAGGTCATCCAGTCCAACCTCCCTGCAAGGAGCAGGGACATCTCCAACCAGATCAGGTTGCTCAGAGCCCTGTCCAACCTGGCCTTGAATGTTTCCAGGGATGGGGCATCCACCACCTCTCTGGGCAACCTGTGCCAGTGTTTTACCACCCTCAGTGTAAAAACTTCTTACTTCTGTCTAATCTAAATATATACCCTTTTCTAGTTTAAAACCATTACGCCTCGTCCTATCACAACAGGCCCTACTCAAGAGTTTCTCCCCATCTTTCCTGTAGGCCCCCTTGAGGCACTGGAAGGCCACTATCAGGTGTCCCCAGAGCCTTCTCTTCTCCAGGCTGAACAGCCCCAACCCTCTCAGCCTGTCCTCATAGGATAGGTGCTCCAGCCCTCTGGACTTGACCACATAAATGTTCTGAAGGTTCGGGGCATGTGCTGCTTTGTCAGGGTTGTACCTACGGGGTTCCTGAGTCTCCTGGACATAACCATTGCTTGTCTGTGTCAAGAAGCCTCTTAGATCTGGAGTATTTGCCCTGAGAGTAGGAATACACAATGTTTTGGAGGATTGCCTTCCAGACAAGATCTTTTAAATAGTGTCATTGTGTCCACATTATAAACATGAAAAAAACCCCTATGGGAACATTCTCTGGAACAGCTCAGAAAGCACTGCAGCTATTAATGGTGCAAATTGCTTGTAATGAACTTTCCTCTGCTCCTTATATGCTAAACTTTCTTGTACATATTTTCTTCTGGCCCATAGGGATGGAGCATGAATTTGAAAACGAGGAAAGAATTAATGAAATACTTAATAGGACTTGGCATGAGTAAGACAGTCATTGGTTATTTTGTCCTTTCAAACTGTCAGTGTAGATACTTCTGCCTGTGCTGCAAGACATGGCCCTGGAGGAGGACGTGTCTCTAGGGGGTTTAGACCTCACCATCAGCAATAGAATGATAAATACAGCTAAAACATACATTATAAATACAGCTAAAACATACTCCCTAATGACATCCAGAACTGTGGTATTCTGGACTGAAGGTGGGACTTTTTCCCCCAAAACTCATTTGGCTGCTTTCCACGGGCCAATTTTTTTTGCAAGCACATCATGAAACACATTCATCACTGATTGCCATATAATGTTGTTTTGCAAGATAAAAATGAACATATTGTTAGGTACTTTGAAATGTCTTTATAAAATAAGTAGTTATACTCAAAATACCGAGCAAGTAAATGAATGCAAAACAGAAAACATCTCAGATCCCCAGACTCCACCCTTGGGTCCATCACAGATAAATCAACAACGTAAAATCATTGTTTTTCTCTAAAACAAAAGTTTCACAGCTGTATTTAAAAGTATGTTGATGAAAAGTGATTCATAAGGTGAAGTAATCATTTTTATACAGTGCATTTGGCAGGTTTCAGCCAAATGACACCATAAAAGAAATATTATATTTGACAGCAGACTGTTAGTGATGTGAAATCTGAGAATGAAAACTGGCTCTCCAAAGATTTCTTTATGACTGTGCTGCTCTCTGATGGTACCCTGTTTTTCAGACCCAGCCGTGGTCACTATGTGTTTTTCCCATCTTTGTTGTAGATTTCAGCTTCAGATAAATTTCTGATGTCCTTCCATTGTGAAATAATTCACATTTGTTTGGTTTAGGCATAATTCGAGGCTGTTATATCAAATTTGTCTGTTATTCAGACAAATCAGGTAAGCATAAAAGTAATTAACCTTACAAAGTTTTGGGCTACCTTAAAGGCTTTTAAATTGCATCCATTTTGTCTGTTGTATTTTCACTTGAAAAGGGCCTGCGTGATTCACCAAATTACTGTGTGTATAACGCTACATGACTTAAAACTGTAACAAATAATTACAAGGATTTAATAGAATGGGCTAAACCTCTTTATCCCCCTTTGCATGAGTGACTTGGGAGCAAAAGGTTGTGACCTGCAGGGTCAGGAGTACGATGTGGAGTGTTTGAGAGCAGCGGATTTGTCAGACAATCCTATTCAATCTCCGCTTCCCTATTGATGCTGTCCTGATGCTCCGCAATTAGTAGACACCAGTTACCAGGGATGTTCATGTTCCCTCTGGGTTTTGTTTGTTTTGTTGCTTGTATAGAGCACTGGTTAGGGCTTTGGAGTGCGGAATTCACTCGCACGTGATGTATTTTGTATCTCTAGGATGAGTTCCAGCTGTTGGAGGATTAGTTTTTTTTTCCTGGGAAATCTTGATTTCAGCTAGCAGCCAGAGTGGCAAACTTAGAGAAGTTACAACTGGTTCTTCTTGAGAAATATTTCTTTGTAGAATGGGAGAATTTAATTTTCTACCTATCATGAACTTCATTTCTATTTTTATTACCCTTCTCAAAAATCAATTGCAATCTTTCACTGTTTTAAGCATTAAATAAAATGTTGATTTTTTTTTAAGAACCCATTGAGTAAAGTTAGAGCTGAGGATGTTACCGAGTCTGCGTATTCTAGGAAACCCGTGGGGTGTTTTACAAAAGAATGTGCCCTTGCTTAAGCTTCTCATTCAGAAATTAAACCCCTATTGATACATGGAAACAGACTGCTATTCATATGTTCCATATGATTTGTAGCATCCTAATCCCTGCCATGAATCCTTTCCTTATTCTCAGTATTGTGGACTGAAACACATCATTTCAAAACATGGCTTCTTCACATTTTTTTTGGAGAACGTCAGCTCTTGGTTGATTACAGTTCTAATCGTCTCTTTTCACAAGTGCTATGGGTTTCCTAAATCATGTCAGAGAGCAATTTATTTTTAGTTATCTAAAAACTTGTCTTCTCTGAGTATATATTTAAAATTTGACATGAAGCTGCACATTTGTACAATTACCTAATTTTGTAAACCTTTCATTTCTTCCATTTTTATTAACATGCGTATTTATTTTTACCTTCAACTATTAGTTGATTATTGGATCAAACATGTATAATACTAACATTCTTAGACAATGTTGTGTGCAAGTAGCTGGTAGAAAATAATGAATAAAATTAAACTTAAAATAAAGTTATTGGTAGGCTGAATGACCATGCAGATGGTACACACTGCCTGGTTCGTACACTTAATAATAAATTAATAATAATATTTATTAATACTTTATAATAATAACTCCCAACGTAAGTGTAGTTTTGTGGACTTGTGGTGGTTGTACTAATGTGAAGCTATTGCTGTAGTTACTTGCTGGACTACAAGTGAAATATTGAAACCATAACAATTTTTTTCCACAGTTGGCTTCTGCGTGAAGTACATTTTATAACTTTGTTGTAAACACTTGAAATGATACCGGTCCAAGAACTGCCATCTGCTGTACGAAGTTTGTAAAATTGTTTACATAACATTGATGAGTCTATTCAAGTGGTAAAAAGCCGCCAAGAACACGCCACTAGAACTTGGATTAGTCTCCACGTAATTACCGCAAATTAAAAATTAAGCAACCTTGTCTAATCTGCTTTCATGGCTTTGCAGCATCCAGAGCAGTCTGTGAGTCAGCATCAGGTGCAGTAAAGCAAAAAGACAAGTTGTGGCTTGGGGAGAGATAGATGGAGAAATGTAATCCCCTGAGGAAAACAATCCAAACGTCTGGAATTACTGTAAAGTGTTCACTGGAAAGCCTTCAGGGCTGAAGGAATAGTTCATGGTGCAAATCCTTTGTCCACTGATTTTCCTCCTTTCCCGTTAAAATGTGTAGACCAGGTCAGGTGGACCAAAAGTTGCCTTTGCGTATTACACTCTTTAGTTTGCTCATCTTGGCACTTCTGATAGAATTAATGACACATGTCTCTGGAAATTCCTGTTCATTGATTTGTTCTTACTAAAGCCTTATAAAGGGAACCATTCTCAGAAGCACAATTGAGAGGTAAAATGTCTCCTGAAGCACTCTGTACAAGAAAACTCACAGAAAAAGGAGAGAAAGGGTGGCCTGCTTAACTGGGATGGGTACAAACACGGCCCACATCTCCATGCTCAGAGTCCTTCATCTATCAATCACGGTTGATATCATTTCATATGAAATATTGACTTTGGAAAAAGTACCTGGCACAAACAAGTAGAACAGTTAATTCCTGTTGGCTGTGTATTTTTATCAGACTCCAAAGTAGTGGCAGATGTGCTTTCTGGCCCTTCTACAGGCGTCCCTCAGTTGCGTTTCACAGCTAGGGTAGTTGTGTCGCTTCTCCAGGTATGTATTGTGGCCACATGGATTTATTTACCTGGTTGTGCCCCTTCTGTTGGCCCATAACTGAGAGGTGCTGGACGTCACCTATACTTTTTCTTCATGAAGTTAAGCTCCAAATCTGACCTTTACTTTTGGATAACACAATCCGATACCTTCTGTTCCCAGACCTGCTGAAGCTGAGCCATGTGAAAGTTTGTTTGCCACACCATTGTTGTTTGACTTCGTATTTTCAGGGACAAGAAGGTACATTGAGCTTGCTATCTAAGGAGGTAGGTTTAGATTAGATATTAGAAAAAAATTTTTTTACAATGAGAGTTGTAGAGCACTGGAACAGGTTGCCCAGAGAGGTGGTGGATGCCCCATCTCTGGAAACATTCAAGGCCAGGCTGGATGAGGCTCTGAGCAACCTGATCTGGTCAGGGATGTCCCTGCTTCTTGCAGGGGGGTTGGACTAGATGACCTTTGAAGGTCCCTTCCAACCCTAACCATTCTATGATTCTATAAGGGCAACACAAATTTTATGCTAGGAGGACAAATGGTTACATTTATAACTTCAACAAGTTAAAGAAACTCTAATAAAAACCAAGGGAATTCAAAGTTAAAATCTGAAGGAACCAAGGGTTGACCTGGGTGGAGCAGTGCCTTCAGTCTGAGAGTCCCTTCTGGATCCTCATTCACTGCAGTGACACTTCCCTGTTAGTAGGACAAAGAAACCTTCAGAACAGCTCTGGAGGATCTCCGTGTTCCCTTCTCCCCTTAATAACATTCTGTAGTTGGTTTAAGCTTTGTATATGTGAGAACATTTAAGTGTTATCTGAATTTTTCAATCCCTTAATATAGAATAAAATAATTTAGAGAAATCATGAGAGATGATGTAATTTTCCCTCCATTCATGTCAAGTATCTGACTAACTTGTTCATTAAAATCTCCAGAGTCCATGACATCCTTAAACAATCTATTATGTTCTTAGCCATTTTTATCACAAGATTTTTTGAGAATCTAATCTGAGCATATCTGAGTGACCTGATCTGGTTGAAGATGTCCCTACACCTGGCAGGGGGGTTGGACTAGATGGCCTTTGAAGGTCCCTTCCAACCCAAACCATTCTGTGATTCTATGATATCTTGGTGCAACTTTGGTCTGTTACTTTTCTCCTGTCCATCATAGCTGTTGAAGAAAACAGGTTATTCCCTTCACTTTGTCACAAACTTAAGTAGCGAAGACTTAGCACATCCTCCCAGATTCCTCTCAGACTGAACAACCCCAATTATTTCAGACTTTCCATGCCAGTAAATCTCATTGCTCTGTTCTGATTTCCCTTGAAATGTGATGCATAAGACAATTTATTTCAGCTGATAAAGCTGATAAAACAAGAGAATTAATTCAGGTTTTGCAGATTACAGCCTTTCCTCTAAACCCCAAAGCACCTTTGTTTTTTGACTCTCCACAGTTGTTATCTTGTATTTGTGTAGTTAATTGTTTCTAATGCACACACAATCAATTAATGGCATCCTATTTTTTTCTGAGGCAGTCTCTTCCACTTGTAGCCTTTTTCTGCTTGGTATTATCTGCAAATATAATAGGCTTTTTGCTCTGTCACCTTTCTCACTACTGAAATTACTGAGTAGCGGACATCGAGGAGAAGTCCTTGTACAGTACCACTTAGTACGTCCTTCCAGTTTGTCAGGAATCCAATCATAACTACTCTCTCACTACTCTTGTATAACCAGTTTTGTATTCGTTCTAGATATCTTCCATTAGATTATGCTTCCCTCATTGTTTTTAAAAGAAAATGTCACGTGCTTCAAGGTCCAAAGCCTGAATCAAGTCAACAGTGTAGGACACATGCTGCTTTTCATCTCTAGTCACAAAATGCCACCCAGTGTTAAAAGGGTTTTGGGTTTTGCTGGGGATTTTTTTTGACAAGTGTATGTTGATTGCTAGACGTGTCCTCTTGATTATCTTCCAGGTGCATACAATGTCTGTTTACGTATGACGGTTTCTCACAGTGGGCACCTTCCTCCTTAGGAAGCCATTTGAATTGCAGTTTAGTCTAATTTCTCCTTTCCCAGACAGTCTATTTATTGTTTAACATTTTCTTTAGTAAAAATAACTTGTCTAAAGCATCCCAAAGTTATGTTAGCTTTTTCACTGCTGCAGTCACATTGGTGGCTCATAATCAGTCTGTAACTGTCCTTCCTCTTCTGTGAGGACAGGCTGAGAGAGTTGGGCCTGGAGAAGAGGAGGCTCTGGGGAGACCTGATAGCGGCCTTCCAGTACCTCAAGGGTGCTGATAAGAAAGACAGGGAGAAACTCTTCAGTAGAGCCTGTTGTGACAGGACAAGGGGTAATGGTTTTAAAATAGAGGGAGGTAGATTCAGACTGGACATAAGGAAAACAATTTGTTACACTGAGAGTGATGAAAAACTGGCCCAGGTTGCCCAGAGAGGTGGTGGATGCCCCATCCCTGGAAACACTCAAGGCCAGGTTGAACGGGGCTCTGAGCAACCTGATCTGGTTGGAGATGTCCCTGCTCCTTGCAGGGGGGTTGGACTGGGTGGCCTTTGAAGGTCCCTTCCAACCCAAACCGTTCTATGATTCTCTAGGAATGAGATGACTTGCTGCCAGGAACATGAAGATCATGCTACATACTTAGTAGCCGACAAAGGCAGATGTGAACACATCACAAGTATGCTATTAGTTATGCTGATTACCCATGCTTATCCTGAATTTAAGGCTGAATAGAATCTTTTTTTTTTTCCCCAAGATAGCAACAGTTAGGCCTTATCTACTATAAAATACCAACTTTCTGTGATTTTCCAATGACATGTTAATCTTGTGTGAGGTAGATTGTTGATGGAGACACAAGAGTTCATTGCCGTTGGCTCGTTAACTTTTTCATGGCACAGTGGTGCCATGCAGTGCTAGCCCAGTTTCCAGGATCAGTTTAATCGCTGCTTTTCTTTGTAGCACCAGCTTGCCTGGGCGTAGTGTGACGGTGACATGGGCAGGAGTGCTTTAGTTGAAACGTTGAAAGTTAGAGTTTTTCTGACTAAAAATGGGTCAAGTCATCAAGGATTTTCTGACATTATTTCTCTGTGACTTTGGTGATATGGTATTTGCATATGCAAATGATTTGGATGCAAACGTTAATTTCTAGACCTAAAACAAGCTTTGGCTCTACCTTAGAGGCTCTGGCATGTCTTCATTTAGATAACGTTAGCCAGTATTTCTGGATGGCTTCTTTCAGTTCTGTCACTGTCACTTACCTTGCCAAATAAGTTGACATTTTTAACGTGTAAGTTCTGGCTTCCTCATGTAGTGTCACGTGTTTCCTGTCCCAGCTAGTTGAAGGTAAAGAAGTTTAAAATAGATGAGAACTGATGAGAGGAGCTAAGCGTTCTTTAAGATCTCCTAAACCAAACTAGGGTTAATAATGCTCATCTTCATCTAATTTGTGAGCTATTTTAAATGTTTATCATTCCCTATACATTTTTTCAAATGCAGACAGAGGCTCTGAACACAGTGCCATTTGCTTTCTCCACTTATAGAATCTTAGTCCTACCCAAGTGGGCATTACTTCTAGCTCCCAGAGTTGCATCAGGATAGCATATCATTGTACTTCTGGAAGGTCAGGGAGTAAAATTGCATCATTTTTATGGGAGTTACTTATACCTAGAGTCACACAGCCTAAAATTACCTAAGTGTCTTTACCTGTTGTGCTTTCTGGTTTTTTTTGCTGAACTGTTGAGGAATATTTTGCATTTTATACTTTCTTAATTTTATAAGAAATTGGATGGAGGTGAAACAAGGTCCAAAGCCCCATTCCCAATATCAGATATCACTGTAGCGTGATCGGTGGCTGTTAAATACTTGATTAATCATATCTTTTAGGAGAAGGCACATCAGCTTATGTAGATGTGTATTTTGATTAAGCATTCTAGAAACGGAGAGCATGTAATTACATACATATTTAGCATATGGCACTGGAGAAGAACAAAATACAATTTGTGTATATAGACTGCGTTAGAAAAGTACCAGAAATTTCCTAAAGTTGTTTTTCAGTGATACAGTCACACCATATTGTGGTTTCAAAGTGGATGCATTCTCTCAGCTGCCTGGTGTAATTTCTGTGCTCTGCAAGAGAAGTACAGAACGTGTTTGTAAATAATATCCCTGGGCTAATATTTCTTTGGTTAATCTTAATTCTGATTTTTTTTTCTTTCTCTTATGTGTGAGTGCGAAGGAATTAGCAGGTATCCAGAGCTCTCTGTAGAGGTGAAATGTAATGGAAATTTTGAGCAGTGTTTCCTATCTCAAAGTTTCAAAAAACAACACTCCAACCTCTGAAAACCCACCACAAAGCCTCCTCCAGAAGTTTTCTGTCTATTACGAGATGTCACCGTGTACACATTGATCTTACAGTTTCTGATTTCCTTGACTCAATTCACGTGTTCATGTTTTGCATCTTGGAGGTGCTAGAAATTACCCTGTGAAAATTAGATAAAGTTAGTCATTTCAGGAAACCCAGTCAACCCAAGAGCTGAGACTCTGTGAGAGGGTCCAGACATGGTGGCACTCTCACCTTAGTGGTAGGAATTGGCAGAGCTTTGATACTGTCAATAGTATAGTAGTTGTAAATGCCCCTGGTATATTTAGAGAGCAAAATAACTGTGCGAGGTTTTGTTGATCTCCTAAACAATAATATCAACAGTGGTTAAATTCCCAGCAATAATTTTTGGGAGGTTATTTTCATAAATACCATGTCCTTTCACTGATTTAATTGCAGCAAGTATTCTATGCTCCATAATTAATTTTTTTTTTCTTCATATTTTTGGGGTGGTTTTGTGTTTTATCTGGGTGATTGCACACGTTCTTGGTATGCAGGTTTTTTGGGTTTTTTGGGTTTTTTTTTTTTTAAGTTATTTGTGGTAAAAAAATCAAAGTTGGAAACACTACAGATGTTCAGAAGCCACGTGTATGTGATTATTGGAATAAGAAAGGACTAGAAGTCCATCACAGAGGTGACACTTCCCCCTCTGACTGTGACTGTGGCTTGGGCCTTGCGTTCTGTCACTCTGAGTTTCATGACCAG
>WHYT01017613.1:249822-331304 GCA_009806455.1 Tetrax tetrax
TCCTGCTTACAAAGCTTACACGACTGCTGTCCTGTCTCTTAGAGCAGATGCATTCTTGAAACGGTGGTGTTGATGAGTTACTAGTTTGTGCTTTATGTACTGTGCCAGGAACACATTGTTTCCATGTATTCCCCGTGCGATTCCATACAAAGAAAAGGAGAAAAACGCCCAAGTGTCTGCTCTTTGCTTTGCTACCAACATGACACTGAAAAGTCTTCCAGGAAGAACCTGTAGCAGCTGCAAGCTTCAGCTCCTTTCATTGAATCATTTATCAAGGCCCAACCCTCTTTTCTCTCCTTGCATTAACTTTTATGTTTCGTAAAACTCATTGTGACTTCTTTTCCATAAAGCAACAATTCTTTGTCTCATGACATCTTCCATTGTCACCCCATTGGTTCTGTCACCATCCACTCTTGGTTTGGAGAAAAGAGAGAAGCAGTGGCATTTGTGTGCTGTACCCTTTGTTTCTGAGATGTCCCAAGGCCGTGGTGACAACCGTGAAGTTAGGACTAGCCACAGAGTTGTTACAGACGTGCTGTTTCCCATTAATGAGAAGCTGGTGTTCACCCACAGCCCTTCTGCGCCATACTTAATCTGTAACACTTTGTATTGTATTGCAAGCAACCCGTTATAGAAAAACCTGTTGTTTTTATCTTCCAGGTGCAAAGATGGCTTGAAAGGATTTACATACTCTGCGCTAAAGTAAGTAAAGTTTCTGTGAGTACACAGCTTAACGTGAAGATTTGGAGGAATCATGCGCAGTGGCAGCTGCGTTGTATGAGAAGGGTATTCCTAAGAAAAACCATCCCTTTGGAAAACTCTTCCAACTTTTGGGATATATACCCTGTTTTGCAGTAGGCATGATAAGCAGGCAAGAAAGGAATCTTTTCATATTTGGGTGGTTGTATATTTTTGAAGGAGCGTTAATCTCTTTCTAAAACTGGGATTCATGATTCCTAGTATTCTCCTGGAAGCAAATGGCTGCTGTGTTTTTACCGGGAGTTTACTTGTGGTATTTACAAAATGCTGAATGAATACAACAGTAGTTCTGTGACCAACACCCCAATAAAGCGTGGACTTGTAGCGTATTTGAGAGATCCTACCTGTGCCACTAAACCTCGTGTCTGCCCTAGGGGTCCAGGCTCTCCTAGAATTTACTTTCAGTGGGGCCCTCTGGTGTTACTCATTTGTGTAGTTATGCAAAGTTCTCCCATCTTCATGTCTCATGTCAGAAGTACAAAGACAAGTTATTCTTCTTTCTCCCTTATATACTTTGCTGCCTGTCTACCACTCAGACAGCCCAGTGCGTGGGTGCTGTCAGCTCACAGGTGAGGAGAAGAGCTGAAGTCAAGCAAGACTCTTGTTGATAGTGGAAAATATTTTATAGAGTTTGCAGCTATGGAATTTGATATAAAGTGCCAATAGTTAAATAATTGAGTCTATAGTCCAGAAATCTGGGCATGAAACTCTCCTGTGGCAACATGCAGAAACAGTGCTTTCTGCAGTCACACACCGAATGACAAAATTTTTCTGTCTTCATCACCCTCAGCAAGACTACCACAGTGCAGTTTAACTTGGATTGTAGTGTGCTGTGTTAGGAAACGTCTTGCCGTTAGACCTCCTCCGCCCTTGCCGGACAGTAATTCTACACCCAAGAAGAGCTGATGTATTGACAATAGCAACTTCTGGGTGAAGTAAGAGGGCTGAAGATAAAGCCAAGCAAAACAGAGTTGATGCTCTTGGTGGGAGCAAAAACATTTTGAACATCTTACAAAATAGGTATTTTATTAAAATATTATAGTAATTATCAACCTTTTTGTAACCCAGTATTGCTGGAGATAATGGAGATATTTCATGTGCCTTTTATTTTCTTATTTGGTGTTCTTGCTTTGTATGAGAGATGGACTTCCCCAGTGATGTTTTTGTTCCTAGTTTTAAAAAAATTCCTGACAGCAGTTGTAACCATTATCTGAAGTTTAAATATATGTCAGTAGATTGATCTTTTCAAAGAGATACAAGGTTTGGCAGCTGTATAGGATGCATTTGCTTTTGCAGGCCTGTGGGTAATAACTTCAAACTTGTGTTAAAGACTTTAGAGACTTGTATTTTGGACTTTATATTTATTTCAGTTATTTATGTAATTGTTCTTTTGCTGTGTTTTGTTTTTTTCTTTCAGGTTCATTGTTGGGAAAGAAGAAATCCCCACTCATTCATTTTCACCTGAAGCAGCGTTTTCAAAAATAGAGAGAAAGATAAAGCATTGTGAAAAAGTATCACAGCCCATGAACATACTGGCTCTAACAAAAAAGCTCATGGACAAAGTGTGAGTCAAAGAAAACAAAAGAAAAGTGAAACAAATCAAATAATTCTTACTTAGCTCATTTTAATGTCTTGTTACATTGAATTTGACAATATTTTATAATACTTTTCTTTGCATTTAAGTGTTTTGCATTTCATTTTTACTGGGTAGTTAGCAGTGGCAAATTATGAGCTCTAATCAAAGCAAAAGTTAAGACCTGTATCATAGCAATGACTTGCAACGTGCAGTTATCTGACAAGGGAGAGCAAAATCAATCAATTCTGAATGACAAAGCGGTGATTGCTTTTTCTGCAGTTTTCAGCAAAACTAGCTCGTGACATGGTTCTGCTAGTGCTAGTAGCGATATTAAGGAGGAGAAATTGCACAGCAGCAGAGCTTACTGTGGTCACCTTCAGTGTCCGTAACATCATCTTTTTGGTCACCTACATCGCTGCATTGCATAAAGGAGAACTGCCTAAGAACAGGATTGGTAACGCCTGGCCTGCCTCCTCTGTCAGGAAATAGGAAATTGCAAAGCAAAGAGTGAGTCTAAATCTGTTCTGCACAAGGTCAGAGGTAGACATCTGAAGCTAGGTAAGATAGGTTCCCTCCAAGTCTACAGGATCCAATTTGTCGTACTTCAGTATGAGCTTAAAGAAATTACATCCGATAGCTTTTCAGGCTTAAAGAAATTACATGAGATAGCTTTTCAGGCTAATATGTTCAGATGCTGTACTTCTGCTGTGCTTGATTTGTCTGCCTCAGGCCTGTTGGGTACCGCAAGGAGTCGTTCATTTACAAGGAAGATGGAATAAAAAATGGACTAGGGGTCTGTTCATATCACACCTATGAATCTTCACTTCATTGATCTTTCCAGGAGCAATTTTATCACCAGATCTTTACCTGCTGCCATGCAGGACAGAAAGAAGTCTGAACACAAGTGCGTTGTGTTCTCCAAGTAGTGCCTTACCTTACTTGCCCAGATAATGAACCAAAATGAAGTGACCTACATCACACGGCAACTTCCTATAATCTGCTGTGGTTTTTAATTGAAAAATATAAGGGAAGTCAGCAGTGGCTTCTCAGGCACAACTGTATTGACAACAAAAGACCTACAAGGAGAAGACAACTCCAGCCATACTCAGATTCTTTTAGCTGAGTTGCTTATACCTATTTTCCCTTAAATACCTTATTCAGTTTTCTATATAGAGTTCGCAGCTCTTCCGCTGTTTGTTAAATACAAGGATCCAGGGACTATGAGGTGAGAGCAAAGTTTTTTCTTTAAGGTTTTGAAACTCCTGGCTCGGACACTCAGAAAGCTTTCAGTTTTGAGCCCTAATGCTCTCACAGTTTTCTCTTCCATATGGTTCTTTTCAGTATAATTGAGTCTAAATGCCTGTAACCTGACCACATGCTCATTACAATTTCTGGTACATAAACTGACCTCACAGATGATTTATGGCCATTAGACTTTATAGTACATGATTCAAAACTTCCAAGATATTTGGCACAGTATATAAATTGTGCAATTTATTTTGCATTAAAACTTAAATACTTGGCTATGGCAAAATATAATGTTCAGACCTGGTGTGACATTACTTCTTCTAATTCTGCGTAATGCAGGGCTAACAACTGTACAGTCCACGCGTCCCAGCATCCCAAGCCACTCTCTTTTAAATGCTGAAGGTCAAATTCTCAGTCTGAAGTAAGAGCTACATAAAAAACAACACACTAGAGAAATAGCCCAGAAGTGAAAGGCTTGTAATTAACAGAAGTCTCACAGGGTATCGCTGTGCGTTTGTATGTTCCGCGTTGCCCTCCAGTGAACCTTACAATAGCATGAAAGATGTAAGGACACAGATGACAGATGTTTGGTCAACTGTCTTTCCAGAACCGTGAAGCACAGACAGACCCGGAAGGGTTACATCACTTCTCCTTGTTGACCATGGCAGAAAATTTGTTCCTTAATTTTGTATTTAATGTGTAGCATGGCAAGAGTTTGGAGCCAAATAAGTGTGCAGACACTTCTCGCTGTACAACTAGAGCATTGTTAGTTTTTATTGGCCTTTTATGGCATCATAAAAGTTCACAGTGCCCTTCAATAGGTAATGGTGAGAACGAGTGGTGGGAAAATAGCACTTTATGTATTTTTAGGCGAGAAAAATTTATGAAGTCTCCTGTCGATGACGCTGAAAACAGCTACGGGTTAATACGTGTTTCATTGTGCTTTTTGCAGGTGCAAACATGGCCCAAGGCATAGATGCTGTAAACACTATGAAGATAATTGCATCTCATATTGTATTAAAGTAAGTGCAGAAAAAATTAAATTGACAAACTCTGGCAAAGACGGGGTAAAAGTCTTTAGTCAGAAAAGCATATACATAGGAAGGGAGAAACGAGCCTGTTACTCATTCTTCTCCTATTGAAAATGTGAGAAGCCTGAAAACAGATTTTCTCAATTTGGGACGGGGTGGTGGTGAGGTTAAAGTTCTCTGGTCTTTCAGATTAGCTGGAGTGAATGAATAACATAAACTGTGTGGGAAAAAACGGGCTCGCAGGCAAGGAACTTGTTTAACTATGTGATGCACTTCGCTGCTGAGCCCACTTGCGACTCCACCCGAAATAACGCACCTGGAATGCGCTGCTTCGGCAGGCGGCACAGCCCGGGTGCCGTGCAGCTGCGCGGGTCTGGCACGCCGCTGCCGGGCACTGGGCTCGCTCCTCCCTTCGTGGATTTTAAGGGCTCAGGGTAATGAGAGATTGGTCACAGTTGCTGCGCCCAGGAAGAGCTGTTTATGTCCGGTGGTATAATTCATCCTCCTTTATTGATGTGATCAGCGCATTTTTTTGTCACAATACTGTGTAGAGGAGATTTGTTTTGGCTGACGTTGGGTTGGCACAGGTGGCACCACCTGCTATTCCTGTTTTAGGAGCTGGTGAGACTCCAGAAGATCTCAGTCACCTCATAATTTAACCATTTTTATCTAGGGAGTAGCAAAAATGAATTTGAGTGTCTTCAGATGGTTTTGATACCTGCTACTTTCAAAAATAACTTTTTAAAATTAAGATTTTATGTACAGTTAATGTTATCTCAGAAAAGCTATGCTTAAACTTAGCATCAGAAGAGATCTAGCACGACATTTATTCATGTATGTTTATTAACAACATCATTTTGTGTTGTAGAGCTCTTTACACTCTTTTCACACTACAGTATATTAGCGTACCGCTGTGTAACGCGCAGATACGTTGCCCTGGAGTTGATGTGATTTGAGGTGGTGTTTAAGTGTTCTGCTGAATGAGGCTGAGAACACGCAGCAGAGCATTCACAAGTAGTTCAGGATAGTTATGTCACTTTTCTGTTGTAGATATGACATGTACTTAACAGAACTCAAATTAAAACTACAATTTTACAACCTCTCACGACTACCTCAGTCCATTTAATGTATCATTCATGGGCTGTTCTTTTCTTCAAAGTACAACGTCTTTGGGACACAGAGTTTCCATTCAGTGCTTCCTTTATCTCTCCCATCTCCTGAGAGCTCGTGTTTGGTCAGCATCCTCCGGGGAGCAAACATTCCCTGTGCCTTCATTTGCAGAGTACTCTGTGTTTTCCCCACAGATATCAATGTCCAACACTGCAGTGAAGATTCTATTCAAAACAAAGATTAAAATTAAGCAGAAGTTATTTTATGGGTTGATATGCTGCATTCCCACATATCTGGAAATTTATCCATATTTTACAATAATTAGCTCTTAACTACCCTTAGTCAAACTTGCTTTCTGAGCTTTCTATTAATCTCACACAAAATCCTTACGCGTTCTGTGCTACATGCTCAGCACTCAAGGCTGTAAGTGCCCTCACAGTGCTGTTGTATTTCACAAGTGCAGTTAGAACAGCTGGGGAAGGAATTCTGTGAAGAGTACGTGTAATGGAAGTGATGCCTCTTCTCCATGGAAAACTAATAATCTGCTGGAAGAATGATTGTGTGTGGGCTTCATAGGTAAAGAGAGAGGTGACCTGAGCATTGTGGAAAGTAATGAGCTTGAAATGCCTTTAGAACACAAAGGTGAGTAAGAAATAGGAGTTAGTCTTGTTGAATTACTCTGGTTGAGAGACCCAATTCTGATTTCAGGTTGTGAGTTCCTCAGGTTATAGTAGGCTATCCCCACATTACTCTCTATCCTTTCTTAGGATAGGGAGATGTGGTAATGGCAAAAAGAACAGGAAAACAACAAAAAAAAAGGGGATATTCGGGAGTCTCTCCTCTTTATTCAGCATCATTTTGTTCACTTTTCATACACCCTTAAAAGTGGGTGAGGGGAAGAGAAAACCCAGCTGATAATGGAGCTTGACCTGACTAAAAATAATAATTTTTAAATAATACATTTTTATAAGGCTGTTCTCTCTTTAGAGAAACAAATTGTGGCTTTGAAGTATACTTCATTCTTGTACCAGTATTGTGTAGTACTTCAGTATAAATTATTCTTGAATACCATAATATAATCAGGGAAATATCACTGAAGCGGCAGCTAGATTTTTAAATTTCCTGCCTTTTCTGTGACTTTTTAAAAATTAAAATGTAAAAAATTTTATTTTGATGTGTTTGGATTTTATAAGATCCAGAATTCCTAAAGCATTTTCAGTTTTCTCTGTGGCTGTTCCTGGAGTCGATCAGTAATACCTGTCAGCTGATGTGATTTGAGCATGGTTTTGTAATTTCGTGTCTGTAAGGGAGCTTTCAGATCTGAAAATGATCTGACGAGCTCCTTATTGCCAAAATTTCCCCTCCGTACTATATTTTTCCTTACCCTTGAAGATCTTGTCCTCTCATTATCATCTCTGTGCTTTAATTGTTGCTGCCTTTTCTCCTGCTTCACATTTAAATGCACGTTAGCTTGGTTGACATAATCCATGGGAGCTTTTATGTAACATTTAGTAGTGACATACCACCTGATTTCATAGACTTCCCTTCAAATTTTAAATAGTTAAAATGCTTTGGCTTTGTAAATGTCTGGAAAGAGCTACCAGAAGCAGTCAGTGATTTCAGTTGGTCACAATGAGGAGGCATTAGCCAGCAGCAGTCCAGTTGCCCATTTTTTCTGCCCTGGCTGCAGATGACAGCAGATGACACTCACAACTTCCCTACTGACTAGGATGACCAAAAAGAATATGAGATTATTTTCTGATGATTGCAATCTCTGCATTCTGTCTCTTGAAGGAACATGGGCAACCGTATACCCAGAACAAATTTTAAATATCTTAACTAATTTATTTTAAATAATTATTTGAACTAATTCCTAATATGTTGCAACAGGCTGACTGAGTTTTGCTATGTTACTGAACTCTATGTGCACACACGTGCTTTTCTGAATTTGACTTGTAGCCAATATCTTGACTGTATTATTAACTTTTAAAGAAATCTGTTCCTGAAAAGGAAGAAAAAAAAAAAAAAAAAGGTTTATTCAATGAGTTTTGCAGATATGTAGTTTTACTGTGCTGCTACTTCTGGCTGATCCGAGTTCCAACTCAAAATCTCTGTGGAGAAATGACTCTTAGCAGGGTTTTCTTCACACACTTATTTTTATTATAGTGTCCTGCGTATACTCTATTTTCTACTTCCATTATTATTTGAGATCTTTTTATAGAAGATAAAAATTACAATAGTGTGCATTGGTTATGAGATGTAATACTTTCTGTGACTCTGAAAAACACTTGTAAGTGTGATATGGATTCACCTGGGTGATTTAATGAGCTGACTTTTGTGCACTGCTTCTTGCTGTTTGGCACACATCAAACCTAAGCTTCAGTCCTTCAGTGCAGCAGTTCTAAGTAGGCTACTAATAAAAATAAAATCATGGATGTATTTGAGTGTTTCCAATTGGAATTTAAGTGTTTCCTAATGCAGTATTCCTCACCTCATCAGAGTAACTTTTCCTCCAGCTGGGTAAAAATGTCAGTGGTTTTAGGACTTTATTTTTGTAAAATGGTACCTGCTGTCATAATCATCTCTTTTTTTTGGTTTTTTTTTTTTTAAGATGAGGACTATGTACCTCACACTACGGTACCTCTTCATTTTAGTTGCAAATATGTGCTCATCTTAATTTTGACGTTTTAACTCCAGAAAATTCACAGTGCATTTACATCTCTGCCTACCTCACATGCCTGTTGGTAGTCATTTTCGTTACACGATCAGAAAGCACTGGGTCTTTAGCTGTTCCGTGAGTATAATTTACAAACCTTTAAGAGCAGCAGAGGAAGAAGTGGAAATTTTTCATTCATAGCTCCTGGATCCTTGGATGACACAATTTATTTTCTTTCATTTGATTCTCATAAACCACTTCTTGAGTAGCAAGGAGAGCAATTGCTTCAGGAAGGGTTTATTACTGGATGTTTAACCACAATAAAATTTTATGAGATTTATGATGCATTATAAAGTTCTGTAGGAGGCGAAAATGTTCTGAGTTTCTGAATTTGAAAGGTTGCTCAGTCATACCCTCTGCCAGTTATCCCTGTCGCTGGAATTCTCTCAGTGTTCCTGAGTATCTTCTGAAAAGTGAACTACAGAAATTCATGAGCAATGAGACTGCCTTATTTGCCAACAGTGAGTACACATATATTTTTCAGATAAGGCATCTTCCAACCAAAAAATGGATAGATTTTATCCAGAACGGTTAGAGAAGTTCAGCCACAGGGTAAGAATAATGATAGGAAGCTGTGGAGGAAGTTATAAGAAACTGGGGAAGAAGAATTTATGAAGAAAAGTCAGTGTAGTTTTGTGACACGGTCTAAAAAAGCAGATCATTATCCAAGCTGGATTAGGAAGAAAAAAACATTGGAACTCCTGTTATCCTTTCTCTGTAGCTCTGCACATGATCTCCCTTCCAGTTTCGCCCTTTCTCTCGCTGCAGGCGTCACTCAGCCTCCAGCTTGGTCGAGGGAAAGAATGTGAGCACCTGCCAAGCCATCAGGGTCAATTTCTAATTCTCACACTTTGTGAAATTTATTTTGTGTGGATTTTTTCCTCCTTTACTGCTTTCTCCAGACATTTGAGTGTAGAAGTGCTCTTTTTTTCCACCTCATTATTTTCCTCTATATACCCATTTGTGGTTAAAAGGCAGTCAGTAACCTGGAAATGAAGTCATCGGGATTATTTTGAAGGAGATAATTTTGGAGCAGAAGAGAGATACAGTTTGTCCATTGAGGCTTTTGAGATATTCATAGAAATTAAAGGAGAGTAAATTATTTGTGATTTTATTGTCTTTGCTGTTTTACAAGGGAATCAAGAAAAAAAACAGGTCTTGGCTTTGAAGATGGGGATGCATTTTATGTAGTCTCTGCAGAGTGTATCTTAAACTGCTCAATGTAAAAAACAAGTACTTCTGTAGATATTTTTGCTTTTTATTTTTCTGAATTTGTGGTTTCTTACCACAAAATCTTTCTGTTCTCTAGGGCTTCATTAGGATGTTTAGCATTGGTTACCTGATCCAGTGCTGCCTTCGGATTCCATCCACCTTCCGGCATCTGTTTACAGAACCATCCCGGCTACTTTCCCTCTTCTACAACAAGGAAAATTTCCAGCTTGGAGCTTTTCTGGGATCTTTTGTCAGTATATACAAAGTAAGTTTATAACATACAAATGCCATGTTTTTATTTCACTCTTCAGAATATCACAATGAGCTGAAAAGTCCAGCCACTTAATATTACTGATACTGTTTGCTACAGCGTGTCACAGACAATTCTATGGTATTGCAGCAATTAAGTTAGAATCATATAATCATAGAATAGTTAAAGTTGGAAGGGACTTTCAAAGTCATCTAGTCCAACCCCCCTGCAAGGAGCAGGGACATCTCCAACCAGATCAGGTTGCTCAGAGCCTCATCCAGCCTGGTCTTGAACGTTTCCAGGGATTCTGGGCAACCTGTTCCAGTGTTCTACAACCCTCAGTGTAAAAAGTTTTTTCCTAATATCCAATCTAAATCTACTTCCCTCTATCTTAAACCCATTACCCCTCATCCTATCACAACAGGCCCTACTGAACAGCCTCTCCCCATCTTTCCTGTAGGCCCCCTTGAGGTACTGGAAGGCCGCTATCAGGTCTCCCCGGAGCCTCCTCTTCTCCAGGCTGAACAGCCCCAACTCTCTCAGCCTGTCCTCATAGGAAAGGTGCTCCAGCCTTCTTATCATCTCCGTGGCCTCCTCTGGACCTTCTGCAACTGGTCCATGTCCTTCTTATGTTGGGGGCTCCAGAACTGGACACAGTACTCCAAGACTTCTCAAATACAATGGCCAGTGGCTTGGCAAGTTATAAATAGAAGATTAGTCGTCCGTTTCATGTGTTCTTTCTATAATTTCTGAAAAAGCAGATGGATTTTGCATCAAGATCAGGAGATAGGGAGTACTTCAGAGAAAGCGAATTCAGATTTCTAAGGGACTTGCTGTTACACAAAAGCATTTCAGTTCAGACACACGTAGTGACTGCAGTAGCAGCAATGTTGCCAGAGAGAAGCCATTTGCCGATTTTTTTTGGCTCAAATTTCTGGAATTCTTGCTTGACACTAAGTAGCAGGAGATTGCAGAACATATATCATGTGCAGCTGAGGAGACATTGCACTTACCACTTGGAAAGCTGCCCTTCTACGCCATTATACGGTGTCAGATTGTGAGCTGATACGTGTTCATAGGGCATTGTTGGAGTTAATTTAACTGTGGTTATTTATGCCAAAAGAGAATGTGACCAAGCACACACCCAAAGGGAGAATATATTGCATAGTGCAGTGCTGAGGTGGCTTTTGCACTTTTATGTTCTTAATCACACATGTAATTTTTCAACTGCTACTTTACTATTTTTGCAAAGTTAAGATAATTCTGTATTATTCAAGTTAAACATTAGTTACTGAAAAGTAACTAACAAGGGTTATTTGTAAGCAAAACAGCATTTCACTTGACTTGCCAATTGAGTCACAAGAATTGGAAGGTTACAGAGTTTAAAATTTGTGATGGCAAAGTGCAAATGGGTTGTTTAGAGTTTGTTTGGAAATTAAATCTTTACTCAAACTTTACAAAAAGAGCCTTTAGAGGAAAAAAAGTATTTAAATTGCAAAAGCTGAAATTATTTTGATCTGTTTTAAAAGCTGCAATTGAATAGTGTAATTTAGTTCTATAAATACTCATTTTATGAGAGTGACATACTCTGACCTTTATTTATGGCTTATTAAGTATGTACTTTCTGTTATTGTTTGTGTTCCATAACTTACATAGATTTGGTTTGCATTGTATTTTTTTCCAGTTTGAAATAAGCGTGTAGGGCAACAGAGATTCTACTCACTCCAAAAGACTGGATCACAGCCACAAAAAATGAAATGCTTGGTGCATTTTGGACTCAAAGGAATTGCGTTATGAACTGCTTTTTTAAAAAGTCCATCTTGTCCCTAAAAGCAGGCTGAAGTGCCGTTGTAGGATTGTAGTAGCTGTACTATTAGTGTTCCACTTACTGTTAATTAGTGTCAACACACATGGTTTTGCAGAAAGTAAGCTGGCCATTGTAGCCTGGTTTCATTTTTTAAATTAGTTTACAAGTTTAAGTAGTAAAGTTGACTGAAGTAATTGCAATGGCTTTGCAAGGAATTTATTTATCTAAAATGTGCACTATAAAATAGCTGATGAGATCACATCTGTGGTACTGTGTCCACTTTTGGACACAGACATTATTGTGCTACTTCTTTTCATTTCAATGTCTTCTTCAAGACATTGAAATACTGGAGTGAGCTCACCTGAGGGCCACCAAGATGATTTGAGAACGTATGATGTGCAAGGAGAAGCTGGGAGAAATGTCCTTTAAGCTGGAGAAAAAAAAGGCTCAGGGGTGATCTTGGAGGTATGCAGCGATAGGATGAAAGGCAAGGGAGGCAAGCTGAAATACAAGAGATTCCAAAAAGATATAAGGAAATACATTTTCATGTGAGGGTGGCCAAATATTGGATCAGGTTGCCCAGTGAAGCTGTGCAATCTCCATCCTTGGAGAACTCAACTGGACAAGCTCCTGAGCTACCTGCTCTGATTAGACCTGATTCAGGCTGGCGGTTGCACCAGATGATCTCCAGAGGTCCCTTGCAACTTGAATTATTCTTTGATTCCATGAAAAGCACATGTTACATGGATTAAGAGCTTGACACACATATCTCAAAGTAGACATCAACAGGCTGTGATACGGAATTATATCATGTTGTCTCAGTGCCATCAGCACTGGGTTGGACCTTACTAGATTTCCAAAACAGTTGAAAAAACAATGCAGAGGATGTGGCAGGTGGATCATTTTTTGACCTGCAGTCATCCAAATTAAATATATTTTAATGCAGCCTAAACCACAGTTACTCACATTCGTTCTGGCCTGAACAACTGTGTATTGTCTGAGTCAACAAGCAGGTTATTGTGTGTTTCACTGCATCTTTTAATCATGTGCAGTTCTAACTTTTTACATTAACGTGTTTTCCTGGTTCCAGAATTTATTGGATGTATGGAAATATCTCAAGATATTTGGTGTGTAGTTGAAAACAGACTTCATCAAGGATAAAGAATCTAGATAACTACAGCAAACGAAGAAGATGTGAATTCAAAATTAACCTTTAATCGACCTTGAAACTGAATTGGTGTTCAAATTAGATTTTGAAAGAAACAATAACAGTAAACTGTTAATTAAAACACTGAAATGTTTCAGATATGTGGATTATAGGTTTTATCACTCTATACTCTTAATTCATAGTGTGTGTTATATTACTGGCTTTTGGAGGAATATCTCCAGTCCGCGCATTATGAAAGAGAAGTAGGGCTCACCCCGCTCTCTGTTCACCTACAGGGTACTAGTTGCTTCCTGCGTTGGGTACGAAACCTGGATGATGAGCTTCATGCACTTGTAGCTGGTGAGTCCGTGACAAAAAGTTGATATTGACTTTGTTGGGGCTCTGCAAATGTTTCTCTTGTCTGTCCTTCCGTTCCCCCGTCAGACTTCTGTGATGAAAATAGGACTGTGTGCACTGAAGTTGTGTCACAGTAAGAGTGGTCTTTTAAGTAGCTTCAAATAAAGAGTTCAGTTAAAATTTTTAGGCAAATTCAATCAAATAGTGTATTTTTTTACAGTCAGCTTCAAGAACAGTATAGTATTCTACACACAAATGTAAACTTGTCCTGAATTTTCCAACTGTAGAGATGTGAGGTTCAGATATTGTCTGTCCCATACGTGACAGAGCACATGTTTGAAAGGGTGGGCTCCGCAGAATCTGTAGAAGGACCCTTTTGCCATGAAATTTGTGTAGTGTTACAGGCCCTTCCCTGCTGTTTGAGCATCTGTCATGTATTGAAACCTCAGAGGTCTCTCTTTTTGTGGGATGAGAGAGGAAATTTGATGCTGTGCTCCTAAGCACTGAACTACCATTTCATAATTCTCTTTTTTTTTAAATGATGTAAACCATATTTTGATGGGCAGCAAAGAAACATCACTGAACTTTGTTGTAGCAGCAGAAAACGTAATCTTGTGCAGCATCTGTTGAGCTGATGTACTGCAACAGCAACAATGAATCACAATCTTCACAACACTTTTGTTTTCTGATTGTTGCAGGGTGTCTAGCAGGAATTTCTATGATGTTCTACAAAAGTACTACTATCTCGATGTATCTGGTGTCCAAATTAGTAGAGGTAAGATGTTACCCTTGAAAAGAGTTCTTCACTTCATCTCTTTTTTTCAAGGAAGAAAAAGAAATTCCAGTATAATACGAAGTTGTGTGGTGGTGGTGTGTTTCAGTAGGTGTGTGCCAAAAGGCAGTGCCCTTCTGTGGTCTCATTTCTCTCTTTTTTTCCTTTCTGTGACTCGTTTTAAAAGTCCTTTATCCACTGGTCTCCGTGTATATTCTCCATGACTTTTTTTAATCTCCTGATAGCCCTTTGCTTTGGAGCTTTTGCAGATTTTTTAAATCTGAAAGTTCCAAGAATGTCTGTTCTGCCAGAAACATAAATCCAACCTAGTCTTTAATTGCAGATTGATTGCCAAAAGCTACAGCTTAACTTCCTGCCTTTGTTCCCTAATTTTGGCATTCAACAAGCTAAGATAACTCAAAATAGCTTAGGTTTTTAGTCTATAGCTGGTGTTGTTTGTCACTATACTTCAACTGATTGAATTCCCAGCTTTGCAACGAACTTTGCTCTGATTACTGTTTTTCAGGCTTGACTTACTTCTATGAAATTGTTAAAATTAGAAGCCCAGGAAAAAAAGAAGTAGTTTGTAGTGTTTGAGTATGTTGATTATACTTTTCTAACCAGCTTTTGATTTCTTATTGTGATTTTCCATAAAATCAGGACTTAGTCATGGTAATTTCCCCAGCAGCACCACTGGAAGAAGTTGGGAGCGTTCTCTTGTCATCCCCAGATCACAGAGCGCTCTCCTGCAGACCTTGGGGGCCTTGTTCCCTGGTGATATTTATCCACCTCCATTACCAAAGCAGAATTTGTTTCAAAGAATATGAAAAGAAGGAACTTTTTTTTTTTTGAAGCATAAAATTAAACATAAAAAGGGAAGATATACTCTGTTTATTCTTGGTCCTTGTAACCCAGATCAAGCTCTGAAGGTAGCTCACATGATGGGTATATAAAAGCAACTCTGAGTTATCCATATTGACTTTTAGAACACCAGTTGTAAAAAAACAATATTATCTTGTGTTGCGGATGGTTTTCTCTGGACTTTGAGACATCACGGCTGCAGTGAAATAAGAAAAATGCAGTGTGTCCTTTCTTTTTATTTATTTTTTTTTTTTTACTACTTTTATCATCTTACGCAAGCCAAGAGTAACTGACCAAAGAGGCGTGTGCTGCTTTGGAAGGTCAAGCTGTGCTCAGGAAAATAAACTTTACATGTTTTCTCAGAAAGAAAACTATGTGATTTCAAGCTGTTTAAGAACAGTGAATATTCACTTTGGTGGAATAACTATTGCATTGTTCTTTTGCTTTTTTAAAATGAGGAATTCAACATAGCAAGCTTTCCCTTTTTTATCTCTGAGATCTGTGCTACCCTTTTAACACCCAAGCTGTGGCTGGGTCCTGTTCTGTGTGTTGATGGCCTCCTATCCTGTTGATCTTCGGTAACTTCTGTAAGCTGTCTCAATCAGCGTCACATTTGTGGAGGTATACAAAAATATATGAGCATAGATTAGTAATGTTGACATGTTTCTTTGAAAAGATAACATACATAAAAAGTAAAAAGCTACTTTTACTTTGTTTATTTTATTTCATTCAGCATTTCTGGTTTGTTTTTTTTTTTTTATAGACTATATACTTCAAAGGCATTGAAGCAGGGAAGGTTCCCTATTTTCCTCATGCAGACAGCATCATCTATGCCATTTCTACATCGATATGCTTTCAGGCAGTAAGTATGTTGTCTTCTAACAGAATATGAAGTTCTTCTAGGTTAAGTCAAATGTCGAATGACATGAGGAGTACAGGGATGCAGCGATATAGAAGAGAGAGTGTGATGTAGTGATTCCAGCAAGATGCTGGGCATCAGGGCTCCTGCATTCTGTGTTTGAATGTGGGAAAATTATTTCGGTTTCTCATGTACTTATAACTGAATACATTATACAAAGCACTGAATTCTTTGGAAAGAATCTTAAAATGCGTTGACCCAGGAAGTGAACATAAATGTATGGACTTCCATACAAAAGGACCATTTTTCAAGGGGACAAACGATATATTGTAATATTTTATGGGTTTTTTAATCAACTGGAAATTTTCACTTTCAACTAACTTGAATTCCAGTTGCCTATTTCAAATAATCTACAAAAATTAGCAAGGAAATCTGAAATTTTATCTTTGAAACAAGCTGCAGTTGTCATATTTTGGTCTTTCCAAGTCAATTACATGTTTTAATCACCAGTCTCTATCAGCTGCATCAGCTATAAAAGCTCCTTTTCAGTGGTACCCAGACCACTCTACATTATTCCACTACATGTCTCCCTTTGCTGAAATGTCCCTGATTTTTTTTTAATTTTTCCATAACAAAGTATATTTTTGTACCACTCAATAAGAAAATGTAAAATTTTCTTATTTTTTCTAAAAATTATCTAATTTTTTCCTGCTGTCTCATGCTTAACAGAACAGTTCCACTCCTCCTCCAATACATTACTCCCATGTATTTGGGAAATTCTCTCATTGTAGTATCAAAGTGAACCCATATTTTAGTACTTGGGATGTGCCTGAAGGTCTGCAGCACTGAGTTCTCCAAAATACTACTGGCAAGGACCATCATATGAGGTTAAGAGAAATAAAGTTAATATGAGAAAAGAGGAAAAGGTTTTTTCATTACTTAATAACTTGTTGGAAAAGGAGCCCAAGACTGGAAATAAATTACTAGGTTTAGGAGGGAGGAAGGAGGGTGAAATTACCAAAGGGATCTATGCTGAGATGTTTATTGCTCACTGGAATTATAAGTGACCTGGAAAAGTAATGGAATAGAGAAAAGACAAGGTTGTATAACATTGTTTAAGATACATAACGTGAAATATAAAGATGACTGCAAGAAACGGTAGATCACAAAATGCAGAGTGAATGGGGGATAAAATAGCAGGTAGATTTGGCATCCAGAAGTGCATAATCATAGATATAGGAATAATAAGGGGTTTTGTTGCTTTTTCTGCAATGAGATCTAAATTAATTTCCACCAGTGTTGAAAGAGTCTTCTGGGAATATCAGTCTGTGCTGGTGGCGGTCACATAGAGCGTTGAATCCAGCTGTGAGTGGTTTGTCTACTGGTAGCACTGGACATTGGCAGGAGATCACAGCTGCTTTCGGTCCATGAATCATGAAATGATTTATTTTTTTTTAATCAAGAAAGTATATTTTTTTTTCTGTAACCATACTCCAATGATCACCATTTTTGGAGATGTAATGTAGCAGGTGAAGCTTTTGCCTGGCGCTGGCAGCTGGCTCTGACAGAATACTCTCCTTGCAGGCTGTCATGGAAGTTCAGAACCTGAGACCTTCCTACTGGAAATTTCTTTTACGACTAACGAAGGGCAGGTATGTAATTGGGGTATGTTACAGCTTGTCTACCACATTCAACTTGCTATGTCATTCTCTGTCAACAGCAGAGCCATGGGAATATGTATGGGCTGATTTCCTCAGTATTTACTCTGCTTTTCAAATGGTTTCCAGTCCCCTTGAACTTCTTTGCTGCTGAAGTGACATTGGTAGGTTTAGTCTAATGACAGGAGCAAAGACTTTAATCTTGTTAAGGCTATTTAGCAGGTGAATGTTTTACCTGAAGGTTTTTTCTCTTTAGTTCACTTGGAAAGGTGGAATGCTTTTGGATTTCAGTGGAATATGAGGAATCTAGTAAACAACTATAAAGGTTGAAGAAATCAATTAGTATGTACAGTGACTGACAACATAGTATTACTACATGTTTAAAAGCATTACTAGTATTTCCTAAGACAATTTTGAAGACTCAGTAGTTTTTTATAGGATGTCTGTTTAGTTAAGAGAGGAATTTTTTACCTTGGAAAACTAAGGAAAAATTTTCACTGATTATAACCATAAATTTGCTCTGTAATATCTTAGTGGATATTTTTTCTCTTATTTGCTATAGGGATCTAAAATGCTTACCTTTAAAAATAGATTTTGCTGTAACTGATTTATAAAAATACAATTTAGTGAAAGTGTATGCTATTATACTGATGTTAGGATGTGTAGGAGGGCCACGAAGATGATCAGAGGGCTGGAGCACCTCTCCTATGAGGACAGGCTGAGAGAGTTGGGGCTGTTCAGCCTGGAGAAGAGGAGGCTCCGGGGAGACCTGATAGCGGTCTTCCCGTGCCTAAAGGGGGCCTACAGGAAAGACAGGGAGAGACTCTTCAGCAGGGCTTGGTGTGACAGGACGAGGGGTAATGGTTTCAAAATAGTGGGAGGTAGATTTGAATTGGATATTAGGAAAAAAATTTTTACACTGAGGGTGGTGGAACACTGGTACAGGTTGCCCAGAGAGGTGGTTGATGCCCCATCCCTGGAAACATTCAAGGCCAGGTTGGACAGGACTCTGAGCAACCTGATCTGGTTGGAGATGTCCCTGCTCCTTGCAGGGGGGTTGGACTGGATGACTTTTAAAGGTCCCTTCCAACCCAAACCATTCTATGTGGCAGAAGCAAGGCATCCAACTTGTGATGTAGATCAGTTTGTGAATGGGATTATGAAAGGTAACGTTTGTTGTGACAGTGTACAGTCTCCAGACTATGAAGACAGAAGTGAAATCAGAGGCCAGTCCCTGGAGCATGTTGATCCTGCACTCCCCATGGCACAGTACGCCCTTAGCTGGACATGAGGTGGCTGAATGCAGTGCTGGACATAGAGGGAAGCTTTCCTTGGGATGCCTGGAGACAGTCCGCAGGCAACATCTGAGCCATACAAGCATGATACAGGGGATGATGTCAGTGCAGATGTCCAGTTTTGGCTCCTTTTTCCCTCTTGTGCTAATCCTAAGATTGCTCTACTTGAAAGAGAGAAAGGAAGAGAAATTCTGTTCTTATTTATTTTATCTAAAGCAAATCTCTGTAATAGTAATTTTGACACTCTTTCCATAGTGGCAAATTCTTTTGGCATTTCATAGGTCTTTCACTCTACAGTTTTGAAGACTAAAGAGGTGGAAATGGCCTGTAACATCCACAAAATTGTTATCCACATTTGGGCAGGCATGGCCAGAGTTTTCGGGGCTGGAGTGAGAAAGAAGAGTAGTGTGTTTTGTTTTCACTTTTTTATGAAGTTAAAAGTAGAAGCAGACTCTTTCCTTTCCCCTTTTCCACAAGTTGTGTTACATAAAGGATATCTACATAAAGCACTAGTAATCAGATTTGTCAATATTTTCTTTTAAAATCTTTATTGCCTAAGATGAAAAACCTGTAGACCCAAAACAGTGCATGTTGAAGCCTGTTTTTCAAAGATTTGGACAGTCTTTCGTGAAGTGAAATAATTGTAATGATTTTATTATAAATAAATCTATAATTTTTGAAAAACAATTTTAAATTATTTTATTTTTTTTAAAAGTAAATGAATAATCTGTTCACTCTCTCCTGTCTCTTCTTTTTTTTCAGGTTTGCTCTCATGAACAGGAAAGTTTTAGATGTATTTGGTACTGAAGCATCTAAGAACTTCAAGGATTTCACGCCGAGGCTTGACCCAAGATACACGGTTGTACCACCAGAGCTACCGCTGGAGCTGTCTTGAAGACAATAATACATCTTGTCATTGAATGTGACCAACGTTTTGTCCTGAAAAGTTAATTAACTTAACAGTCGTATGTATGGAGGAGGGCTTGGCCTCCGCTTCAGTATTATTTCAATGAGAAATGCTTTTTACCAGTCAGAAATACTGAAGCTTTGCAGGAAGATGTGGCTTAGTGATTAAGCCCCTTCTGTACACAGAAAATATTTCTGGATTACTGTAGTTGGTTGACAGTAAGATAGATTCCTGAATGAATTAAACAAATGAGTAATATATTTAGAGAAGTAAAACATAAGTACGCGCAATAATTTCAGAAATTCTGTAGTTCATACCAGTAGAATATTTCTTGGTAAAACTAAAATTCTTAATTTGCAAAGGAAAACAAATGGCATAGTTTAGGTCCAAAATTTTACCTGATCTTAAAACTATTGTGGTCGGGTGAAAAAGCCTCCTTGGCTTTCTAAATTGCATCACTGATTCATCTCCAAAGAGCCGCCGCCCACTCGTTATTTACAATTGCCATGTTTTTACAAAGCTGTGGTTGCAAAATAGGACGTTCCTTAGGAAAAGAAAATGCATATTAATTCAGAAATCACATTCCAGGGCTTTAAATCCCACTGACGATACAGATTCACAGAGAAGGAGAATAAGAAGGCGGTAGCGGTGGGTGCCGCGCCGTGAGGAGCAGCGGGGTGTGGTGCTCAGTATCTGCCAAGTGGAAAATGACAAAACCGGCAGAGGAAGGAATGAAATGTTCCAGTTCCAGCCTCCGAGATGGTGCTGGAAACAGCAGTTACAAAAATAAAAAAAAAAGCCAAGAACAAAACAAAACAAAACAAAACAAAAAATTCCCAAAAATAGACTGAAATTAAATGTTTATTTTTAAAGGGCTTGACTTTGTCCCTTTAGATGGCATCAGCTTGTTTGTCAAGCTGCAGCGCCAGCCAGCATTTCAAGCATTTCTTTAGAAGAGAACTGACCCCTGAGGTTAGGCTGTTACTAGAGAAAACTTTTGACGAGCGTATTAATAATATTTTTTTCCTTGTACTTGGTGAAGAGCAGTTTTCCATCGGTCCATCACACAGCCACGGCTGGGACAGTTACATTAAATTTAATTAATATAGTACTCCATGCAAACAACTGCCCACGCAAATTCCATCTCATTTTTACCCTGGGTATTTCTGCAGATGCTAGTTGTGTTCTAACGTGAGACCTTGACATGCTAATTGCTTTTTTTTGTTTATTTTGGGGCTTTTTTTTTTTAAATCAGAATGCATTCAGGTGATGCTGAATGGTGTTCGTTACCCTAGAACTTAATGAAAAGATGAACTGCATTCACATTCAACTGAAAAGAGATGAGGTAAGTCAGGGAATGGAAATTGCAGTAGGTGGCTTATATTTTAAAAAGAAAAAGGAAGAAGAAATCAGTGTTTTATTGGAAGTCCTTGTCAGATGATGTGAATTGGATTAATGAATAGGATCTTTGTCTCATAACACTGTAATCCTACCCCAGCCTTAAGCATATTTTAATTCCCATTAGTTTAATTTCTTATAACCAGACATACAGTAGTTTTTATTGGATTTACAGAAATGTCATGAAAATTGTACCAATCTGTGCACAAATATCTGCTTCTTCATCAGCTACTGCAACAGTGATGCTTTATCACTGTTCCTGAAGGTGCTTCGTCCTTTAAAATCGCCGTTGTCCGAGTTAGTGTGCATAAAGTTCTGTACGCTGGTTTGTATGCAATATTTTGTTGCTTGAAATACTATATTAAAATTCCTCAACAGGAAATAAAAATTAATTCAACAAGAACTTTAAAAGGATTGTAAGAGGTTTGTAGTGTTTTTCCACTGGAATATGGTCTGAAATATTTGACCGTGTAAAGTCTGAGGAGTTATATATTTTAGGTAATATGTTAGAACTCACACACTATATTATGAATACTTTCTAGTGTAACTATTTACCATTCTCAAACTTCAAGGTATTTTATAAATGGATTAATTTTCTTCACTGGAATGACAATTGTGATTGTTTCTCTATTTGAGTTAAAAAAAAATCCAAGTACTACATCTCAGCAGCTAAACAAACATTTTGTCTATGTTTTCTTGCTTCCAAAATTCACAGTCCTTGTTTCAAGTTATTTTCATGTAATATAAGAAGAAATTAAAAATTTTTAAATTATTTTTATTCAAATCAAGTATATGTAAGAGGAAAAAAAAATAAAGTCCTAATGTTTTTCCTAGTAATAAACAGTTGCTGCTTGAAACAGTGAGTTTTTGTCTATGTTGTTGTTCATAAGCGATCCGGAGTCGTAAGTGAGGAGATACTTGGTGGGGAAGGAACTCCAGGAACGTGCCTGAGCGTTGAAATTGTATGTATTTGCTACAGAACAAAGTCCTAACGCAGTGTAGGTGAAGAAGTAATGCCAGAGCAGTTCAGCTGACAACTTCAGCTTTGTGCTTCCACGGGCAGTTACGCAATGTGGGCTGGCATTAGTTAATGTGTCTTTTTCAGACGGAGAAAGCCACACAGCCAGCGATGAAGGCGGCGAAAAGCTGCAGGCCTCCGGCTCTGCCCGCCGCGTGGCCAGGCGGTTGGGCCTCATGTGACTGAGATGGCAGCGTTTCCGACCACCTGATGCGGCACGGCTGTTTACTTATTTCGATCATATGACAGGTATCTGTCTGATCACATCAGGCTTCTTGCAAAACACGTTGATTTTGCAAAGAGGAATACAGGGGGAGGTTTGCTCAGGAGGTGGTGGGAAGTGACGGGTCAACCTGAAATACCGCGGTTCCTTGCAAGAGGTGGGGGCGTCCTTGTGGGGGCTGCGCTGGAAGGCAGTGCTTGGCTCCCTGCTGGCATCTCAGGAGTGTTGGGAGCCTAACACGCCTGTGGTAGGCAGCTTTTTCACCTTTTTTGAGGTTGTTTGCATGCAGGGCTTGTCTGGAGAGATCGTCAGCATCCCTACCGCTCTTACTGCACCGCCCTTACCGTGCATGTCACTCTCCATGGCTGTAGGTGCATCTCGGCCCCAGATCCCCGTGCTCCCTGTGTCACATCCCAGCCTTTTGGCCCAGTTCCTCACCCATCTCAGTTCTTCATCTCTCCCTCACCTTTACCCAGCCAGCAGTCCCCTGTGCTCCCTTCTGTCCTATGAGCTCCGTTTACAGCCCTTGGGTGCCTCCTTTTGCTTTTCCAGAACCTCTTCCTCACTGGGCATCTAGGGGAGTGCTGCTCCTGCCCCAGGGAGCCGTTGGGCAGGTATGTTCCCCCAGGCACCCCAGCTTTTGCTGCCACCATTGAGTTTTGGTCAGCAGAGCTGCTTTAGGAGCAGCAAAATCCAGCAGTCCCGATCTAGTATTTTCCCCTCCCAAGCCAAGACATTCTGGCCATGACTGTGCAAAATCCCAAAGTGAAAGTCGCACTCATTCGTTTATCTTTTGATTCCTCTAGTGTTTAATGTTGTTTGCCTATACTTTCCATAAATGCCATGCTTTGTGCTTCCTATCTTGATGGATGGATACTCATTAATATCCTTTGCCTGCCATCTTTCAGCTGATTTTCAGGCTCTATGAGATTGTTCCCATGGCAGACCTTCATCGCTAATTCCCAGTCCTTCTTGGAGGTGCCGATGAAGGTGTTGACATCAGCCACTGAGATCCACTAAAGGAGAGGATTTTTATTTTTACAGAATAGTTTTAAATCTAGCACAAGGCTGATACTAATGCAGGTTTGCTGGATTTGTTTGTGGTAGATAATTCCATCACGGAGCACGTGAAGGCATACAATAAAAGGAAAGAGTGCCTACACTGACACATTTTTAGTTTTTATAGATAATGTCATCTCAGTTCATGAGGAAGATGAATAAAACATCAGAACTGCTTCAGTGTAGATGGAGCAATTTCACTGCTGAAGATAAAAGCTTGAGCTTCCTTTTATTGTCTCACACCTGGGTCTCCAGGACAATCTCAGAATTTCTGCCTTCTGCAGGGGACATCTCTCCAGGGAAAGCTGTTCTGAGAAAATCCGAGGTTCTATTGTGTGGTCAAGAAGGTCCATGTTTCTCGTCCCTTCTCAACCACAATAAGAACGAAGATGCCTTCCATAATGTGGACAACCTGTTCTCCTGGTAGCATCCCATGCCTCTCATAGCAGAGCTGGGACCCTTTTACCACAGCCGTCACAGATGGGACATTTCTGGGAACTGTCAGCGAGTCTCAGAAGTAATTTTCAGCAAACTTGCTGAGTTGTTCCCCTTCTCTTGTGAGAGTTTCCCTTCCTTCTGCCCAGGCCACCATGCTGTTGCATTTGTTTGAGGAAGGAGGAAGGGTTTTGTTACAGATGCTTGGTGAGGTCCCAGGCAGAGGTCTGCTGTGGTCTGAGCTCAGCCCTGTGCTTGGTGAGTTAAAATGCAGGACAGCTTCTCTGAAAATGCTTCAATTTCCAGCTCGAGCAGAGAAAATATTTCTGGACAGGTGGTCGCACGGTGGGAACACTGGCAAGGCACAAAAAGAGGGAGCAAGAACATCAGTGATGCTTAAACTGAGCTTTTGCTTAGTTTAGAGTTTTTTTTCACAACTTTTAGCATGGAGCGGAGGCAGGGCGCAGGCGCTTGGCATCAGCATTAAGTGTTGCGAATCCTTGCCGCGCCACAGGAGAAAAGTGGAAGCAGGGAGAGGGCGGTGTGTAGCAAAATGCAGTCGGAGCCAGTGGGGTTGTTTTGGTGGCCGTAGCTTTGTGCCTGAACACTGGCCTGGAGGTTTCCCTTTCCAGACTGGTGTTTCTAAGCAGCGAGTCCTTCACCAAGGAGGCTGGCGCTTCCCTCGCTTCAGCCCTTGTTCTGCACCCGGATGGATGCAGCACTGGGAGGGATTTGCAGGTGACAATCTGCAGGTGACAAATCATTTTCACAAGTTGCCTCCTTTTACAAAACAAATACATTTCCTCCCACTTTTTTGTGGACACAATGGAAGAATTTGACACTTTCCCTTGAGCTATACAGCTTCATGAGGTTTTTTTAACTATTTAGGAGAAGATCCTGAAGGTTTTATTTATTCTGTAGATATATATTTACAGGAAGATATGAGTGAGGATATTTCTTTTCCCCTAATTGCCTAAAATTGCCTAAAATTGCCTTTGTGGACGTACTGGCAAAACCATCCAGCGCTCCCCCCTGCCTTTAGCCACGTGGAAATGGGGTCGCTTCGCTCAGGACACGGCGCCCACCTTTTGCAGCTGGTGGATTCCTCCTTCCATCCAACACAACACTTGCTTTACCAACAGGCTCCTTTGAACGTGGTCAGCAGAAACATGAATTAGAGCCCACTTTGATCTTAAGGATTTTTTTTTTTCCTGGCACGGGCCAAGGAGTTTTCCGTTTGCTAATTAAACCAGAGAGAGGTCAGAAGAATTTTAAATATTAATGCCAAGGCTTTACCCAGGGTGGAAGAGGCCGGTTGGAAATCCAGGCAGACGATCAATCTTCTCACACCGGTGGAATCCAATCTGTATTTTTTCCCCTCAGCTGCCACAACGGAGACATAAAAAACGCTGCCGTGGCTGTCGGAGCGGGAGGTGACAGGACTGTTCCCAGGACTGCTTGAAGGTTACAGAAGATCTGGTCACACAGGGTGACCAGCAAGGCTTTCTTCTGTGTTTTCCCGTTGCAAGCATTAAAAGCTTGCAAGAAGGGGCAGATTGGGCTGGCATGAACAGACTTGGTGTGAGAAAGTCTCACATTAAAACACTGCTCCTTGCACCATTTTTATACAAATGTAAAAAAATAAAAAGTTCTGAACAATCTAGAAATGTTGTTTTGCTCATTGCCAAAAAAAAAAAAAAAAAAAATCAGTCATTTCCAGCCCAAGTCACTTGTGATTATATTCACAAATGAATTTCATGTCTCAAACTGTCTCTCACCAAGATGCTCTCACATCTCCTTGGACACAAAAAATAATATCCTGTAAACAATTTGAAACCAGGGCAGAAAGTGATGCCCTGGTTCACCCGTGACATCTTCTGGGTGATGGCCATAGCCTGGGACGGGGGGACAGCTCTCAACTGACTGACAAACACAAAAAGGAACATTTTTTTTCCACCATGATGTGTAACTGAGCTGGGGAACTTGCCTGGGATCCACTTACAGGAGATGAGAAAGTGATCAAAGGATCAGCTCTAACTCCACCCGATGGCTTAAAAAAGTCAGGAGCTGATGCAGGGCAGTTCTCACCCCATCGCTGTCTCTGCTGTGTTGGCTTGAGACTGTATTACCAGTGCAAAACGTTCATCTGGGACAGCTCTGGGTACCCTCTACCAGGGACTGGGCACCTGGACAGAATCCAGGTGTGTTTCCACCAGCCCCGTCTCTGCACCTTTACCTGCTCCCTCCAAATATTTCTGTAACCCAGCCCTGACGAGTGCTCTGTGTCACCCCATCATGCTGGGAATATTATTTCCCCAGGGGTAAAAGAAAATCCAGGCACTTTGGCCAGGTGTCTCCTATGGGAGCACACTGGTCTCCTGCACGGAGCTGATCTAGGCTTCTTGGCTGCAGCTCGAAATTCATTATTCGTGCACTTTTCCCCTCAGCCAACGTGGTCTCTTGTCAGAGTGGCTTGGAATGGGACTTCGCTTGGTGACGTTTGGAAGGAGACTATCAAGATGTTGGGTCTGCCAACCCCAATGTTCCTCTGTGATGGGTTATCAAATTTTGGCTCAGATAGTCTTTGAAGGTATCTAGCCTTGATTTCCCAGCTGACAGACCAGGGGTGATGCAGAAACCCAGTTTCTTTTCTACAACAGGTCAGCTGAATCCTCTGCAGAGTCACACTGAAAGCAGGGAGGTTAAGCTCTGCCCCTGCTCTTGGCCCTGAAAGCAAAGCAGTGCTGCTCATAAGAGGATATCAGGGAAGTGAAAAAGTTGATATGTGACTTAGAATCATAGAATCATAAAATGGTTTGGGTTGGAAGGGACCTTTAAAGCCCACCCAGTCCAACCCCCCTGCAAGGAGCACGGACATCTCCAACCACATCAGGTTGCTCAGAGCCCCGGCCAACCTGGCCTGGAATGTTTCCAGGGATGGGGCATCCACCGCCTCTCTGGGCAACTTGGGCCAGTGTTCCACCACCCTCACTGTAAAAAATTTCTTCCTTATACCCAGTCTGAATCTATGTCCTTCTATTTTAAAACCATTACCCTCATTTTATTACAACAGGCCCTACTGAAGAGTTTCTCCCTGTCTTTCCTGTAGGCCCCCTTTAGGCACTGGAAGGCCACTATCAGGTGTCCCCAGAGCCTTCTCTTCTCCAGGCTGAACAGCCCCAGCTCTCTCAGCCTGTCATAACCTGACTGCATAACTCTTCTTCATGCTTGCAGGCTTACAAGGAGCAAAAGTCGTCAGCTGTCATACATCTTTCTCTGGATGGGACCAGCAGCAGAACACCTTCATCTGCCCACTCATCACTTGCTGAAACCAGGGCGGGAAGCCAGAGGCCCACAAGAACAAACTCCAAATCATTAAGCCCAAGGCCACTCACCACCGCAGGCTTCCTCTGACCTTTGGGAGTCTGTTTCTCAAGGAGCTACTGGAGTCAGCAAGGGACTGGCTCAATGAGATCAGTCCTGGGGAACTGGAATGAGCCAGACTCGCTGCTGCTGTCTGAGAAATGCCCAACGGCCTCCCAGTTTGCAATTTGCAATGTGTAGAACAAAGCTGCACTGATAAAAATCCTCCCCCTTTGATAGTGCTCTTCACATGTTGGCCTGCCTGGAAACTTGGATCCGTGCAGTCTCTGATGATCAGCTGCTTTCTGAGCACAACCTTGGGCTTCACATTCATGGCTTTGCAGCTCTGGGAGATAGATGGAGCCCAAAAAACAGCATTTGTGGTGCTCCCGTGGGAAGCTGTATGCTCTTCATACGTCAAGGAAGTCTTGTCCTACATACAACTCAAGAAAGTCTTGCTCACCACAGCTGGAGTGACTGCTCATCTCTCCCTCCCTCTGAACCTACACAGTTCTTGTTCAACCTCAAGAGTAACCTACAGCCACTGAAGATTATCTGCATCCCTGCTCCAGGGCGTGTAAAATCCAAAGATGATCCAATGGGGCGAGCTCAACCTTTTTGCTCAGCTGGGAACAGCAGTGGTGGGGCTGCCTTTCTCATCCCAGGATGTGTTTGACCATAATGCTGGCTTTGATCTGTGCACAGACAGGGATGCTGGGCAGGAATTACTGCTTGCTCCAGGAATCATAATACCACTCAGCATGGGATTAATTTTTGATTCCATGAATTGCTTTGAAATTGCTTTGCTTTAATATGTTGGGGTGGGAGGAGAATATTCTCACAGAGATGAGAATGAGTCCAAATAAAACAGCATGTGTAGCAATGCAGAGTGATTTTCCTGGGAGCCCAGGGGAGTCTGGGGCCAGATTTTCACAGTCCTTAACTCAGCTCAGATCCTTAGACCAAATCTTTCTTCGAGCTTTTGATGCTTAAGATTCTTCTGCGCTGTAAGGAAAGAGTGATCTTTTGCTTGCTGTGTTAGGAAATGTTGCGCAAGACTTGACAATTTAAGCCCTTTATGCCATCACATGGAAGAAAGATCTTCCTCCAGCCCGGTCTGCTCTGTCCTGCAGCAGGTGGGAGCATGGGCTGGACTCCCAGAGGATTTAGGAGTCTTGCTCTCATTTTGGGGACTTCAGCTTCAAATCCTGATTCTCAATATCCACCCCAGCTGCAGTTTAACTTGCCATTTGTGTGCTGTTTTCAGACGTGAAAATCTCTAAGGACCTTCTGTGCCGCCGCTTCTCCTGCACAGATGTCCTCGGCTGTGACAGTGCTAAGCAGCCTGCCATCTCCCACGTGCCCATGGGGATGTGGGTGTCCCTCTGCCAAGGGCAGACTTCTGAAGCACCCAGAAAACTGTCCAGAGGGAACGAGGTCTGGCCCATGCAAACTCCTGGACGTGTCCCAGGACCTGCTGGCCATGTACTGGTTGGTCCTGGCCAACAAATGCCAAGGAGCTTGCTAATGAATTAGCACTGAGAGTTCTCCCGTTCCTGACCCATGGATGTCCCCTGGCACTCTTCAGTTTATGGGGATGGATGCAGCAGAGATGTATGAGGTGGGACAGAGCTTCCCACGCTCGCCAGGGCAGCTTCTGTGCTGGCCGCAGAGCAGAGAGTGGTGAGGGGGGCTCTGCAGAGGGGCACGGCAGCCTTAGCTGGTGAATCTGCAAGGATTTTGTTGTGATTTAGAAGTTTACATCCTGATGGGACTTGTCAAGGCAAGGCTTTGTCCCTTTGTTTTCACAGGAAGTTTCTGATTCCCAGCCATCGCTTGTTGCCGTTGCAAGGGAGGAAAGTGAGTCATGGAGTTTCCTATTGGCCTGAGGAGAGAGCAGAGAGTGGTGAGGGGGGCTCTGCAGAGGGGCACGGCAGCCTTAGCTGGTGAATCTGCAAGGATTTTGTTGTGATTTAGAAGTTTACATCCTGATGGGACTTGTCAAGGCAAGGCTTTGTCCCTTTGTTTTCACAGGAAGTTTCTGATTCCCAGCCATCGCTTGTTGCCGTTGCAAGGGAGGAAAGTGAGTCATGGAGTTTCCTATTGGCCTGAGGAGATAGGCAGAGAAATTGCTTGCGAGGGACTCTGCCCAGACAGCCGAGCGCCTGGCAGCGAGGGAGAAGTCGGGCAAAGAGTTCTCAGATCCATTAATGTGGCTGCAAACTAATTGCCTGAGCTAGTAATGCTCATAAACATGTTTCCCTCGTGGGCAATCATTCCAGGAGGGAGCAGTCCCGCTTTGTCAAGGGCTGGGATTAGCCAGGGTGATCTGCATTTTACAGCTTTAACCTCTGTAATTTACTGTGTGGACAAAGCAGCGGAGGAAACCGGATGCGTGCGGAGCGAAGATGGATGTTCCCATTTCCTCTCGCTCGCCCCTCGACCTGCTCACTGGAAATCATGGTGAAAGTCACAGGCTGACGTTTATTTTGCCACCAGAGCCGTGCTAACCACGGCGCACGGGCTCCGGGAACAGCAGTGAGCATCTCCCAGGCAGGGCCACCACGGGGGCTTCCGTGGGCCAGTGTCCTGGGGCAGGAGATGTGTCTCTGCCTCCCTCCTCGGCCGGGGACCCTTTCCTAGAGGTGCTGCCGAGGGCAGAGGTGTCTCCTGCAGCACCGAAGGAGCATTTTCATTTTCCAGAGGGGTATCTTCATCCTGCCAAGAGGACATACCGCAGAGGCCGACCACTTGGGTCTGGTGGTGTTCTGACTTCCAAGCAGCCTTCTCTGCTCTCATCAACATACTTTCACTGCCTCTTCCTTAAATAAAGACACATTTTTTGCTTTATAAGCTCAAGAAATGAAGGAGGAAAACGGGTCACTACTGTGTAAGGGAAACCAGCCCCTCCCAACAGACATAAGATTCCCAAAAAAGCTAATGATGGGCAGGGTGGGCTTACGTTCCGCTCCAGAGGGAAGACTACATTTTGTGCCAGCAAAACCAGGAGGCAGTGAAAACTGCACAGCCTGGTTAGAGACAGAGGCTTGAGAGGAGGGGAAGGGCTCCGACTGCAAGTTGCCCGTAGGCGTTTGCCATTTCTAATCTCTCTTGTGAACTGGCTGAGGTTCCTCCTTGTGCTGGGACACGTGAAGCAGAGGAAATGCTGCTCCTTAGAATTAATTTTAGTGTGTGCAATAGGCCGTGAGGTTGTACATTAAGAAGTGGAACAGCATTAAGGGGCTGGCAGCGAGCACGGACCCGAGCAGCTCTGCTCCTGCAATAGAGATGGGGACATCAGCACATGAGTGTGGCATCGTCTTTTGAGCAGGTCAGGGGATCTTTATTTCTGCTCTCCTGCCATCCCTGTGTCTGAGAGATTGCTCCTTTCTGGGGGAAATCACCCATTTCTTATCCAGACATTTTGGGAGAAGCTCACCCTCAAACCTGCAATGTACCGTGGGGTTCGGCCTCTGCTCTCATCTCGTTTTAGAGGTTTGCTCCAGTTGAAAAAACTGAAGAAAATAAAGTTTCTTATTACAGCCTTGCTTGCTCATACTCCCCAGCCTCACAGCCACTGCCTGCATGATTATCGTGAACACTCAGGTCCAGCCCCGCTTTCTGCTTGGGCTTCACGCGTGGAAGGTGAGGGCTCTTCACTGTATGCAGTGCTCAGATGCCAAGGCGAGAAATCCTTCCCTATCCATAAACACGTTTCCAAAATGCCTCACCCAGGAATCCTTCAGATCCCTTATTGCTCTGATGCCATGAGATGGCTTAGGAGTATATAAAAATACACAGGCACGTACACGCATACACGTCGTCAGAGTGTGGGGTACAAAAGGTTGGGGACTTTGCTGACTTTGCTTAGTTCTGTTATTTAATGTGATGCTACAGCAGGAAGGGAAATTTAATTTTCTTTTTTAATCAAAGGAGAATACAAAGGAAGTGCATTTTTAATAGAGATGAAGTGTGTATGCATCCCTCTCCCATCAATGCTTTATAAAAGCCTGTACTGCTGGGTGTGGATACCAATCTTTTTTCTGGTAAAGAGACACTTTCATTAAAAGTGAACCATAGGAAATAAAGCCATACAGCTAAATTATCTCTGTCAAATAAATGGTGGTTAAACTCATTTCTTACACTGGTACATGCTTCCTTGCCCCTCCTCAGCCATCTGTCTTTGGGAAGGATTTTTTGCATGAAGTCCTGCCCTGTTGAGGTCTTTGAATTCACTGGGGCCAAGATTTTACCTTCTGATTTACCTCTAGCTGAGCAAAGGAGTATGAGGTAGCTTTTGCTCTAGATGCAGCATTAGAAAAACTACAAAATCCCCGAAATAGAGGCTATGCCTTTGGGTTTTAAGGCACCAAATGAGATATAGAGAATTTTTAGAGGCTAATTTAGAGGCTAATTTTGCAATTTTAACCAGGAGCATCAAAGATTATACCCGTCCTAGGGAATTATCTGTGCCCTCAAAGTCAGAGCACACCTAGAGCTAAGGTGGGAGAAGTTGTGGGAAAGAGTCTGTGACAATCTGTGCTGCCTCCACCTCCTCTGTAATTATGCAGCTGATGAGCAAAAGGCTTTCATGGAGATGAATTTGTATTTGGAAAAAAAAAAAAAACCAACAAAAGCAAAATGCAAGATCTGGCCCTCCAAACCTCTGGAATATTTCATTCATGTATTTCTACAAAATCAAAGGGTGACCTTCTGTGAAACAAGTGGAGCAATTAGTGCTGGTTCCTCACATCTTACAGATCAGCCAAGCAGTTAAATATCCCAAAACCATTAGACACCATTGGGAACCTTAGGGGATTCTTCATAATATTGTGGAAGGGGAAGGAAAAGAAGAAAGAAGTGGGAATAAAAAAAATATATATAAATTGTATTTATATAGGTGCCAATCAGCTTGGACAAATGTTCAGCAGCCCTGACATGGAGACAAATCAAAGCCTGCAGAGGAACTTCTTGCAGAATAACCAGATTAAAAGCCAATATGGCCTGGAAATAATTGGAAAGATACTATTTCCTAGTTCCCATGGGAATGTGAGCCGGGATACTCTGTGCCAGTTGCTGTCAGCAGCATCTATTCTGAGAAGACCCCGAGTACCAGGTTACAGCAACGGGGGCTGGGAGGGTGTGGGCTCAAAGAGCAGCTGAGCCCACTTGTCCAAATTAGCCCCTTACAGGAGTCCCCACTCTCTTCCTTGGGCTGCAGGTGAAAAAGGAGAAACCTGTTACACCCTGTGGGGTCTGTAAGGTGCCAGGTCCTGCCAGAGAGCAGAACAGCTTTGGCCTGCAGAATGTGAGGTATGGGGTTTTTTGTCCTGTATAGGCATTGCTCTTTGTGGTATTGGCTTTGTTTTGAAGTGTTTGACTTATTTATTTGTGTAAAGGTTTAGGGAAGAAATGCTCTTCCTCTGCAGCAGGTGGGAGGGTAACAGAGGGCAGGGGAGGAGAGCATCCCCTGGCTTGTGGGGACAGCAGAGTCACCGGGCGGTTGCATGAGGTGGGCCCTGCATCCTGCTCCTCTTTGGAAGGAATGGCTCTAGCTGTCCTTTCATTTGTTCTGCTGAAATATATTTTTAGAAAAGCCATATTTTTGCACTTTTTTTTTTTTTTCCTTCCCAAAAGAGGCTAAGTTTTTGTCAGCAAGCTGTCAAGTGAAAAGAGAAGTGGCTGAGGTTGATGGCTCTTTGCATGAGGTTGTAGCTCTTCATTCTCCCTCTCCACCTTGGCTCCTGCTGCATTTTGGAGCTTGGAGGGCTGCGTCCCGGGTGGTGGTGGGACCAGAGGAGAGGCTGTTGGGAGAGGAGAAGGTAAGAGGCCAGTGTATTGAAGAGGCTGTGAAGGTAGCCTCATGGAAGTGAGGAAACTGGTCTGACAGGTGCCTTGTTGCCAGGCCCCAGTCCACCTCTCCTGAGTATCATGTTTTAAAGAAAGAGCAGACAAATTCCTGAGTAAAGATCTTCAGATGAGCTAAAAGTGGGCCCCTTTCTTCCCTTACAACTTGGTGAGATGTCGGGTGGGTTTTCCCCACAGTCAGGCCTGTCTGTGAGTTTCTGCAGCATGTGGCCAGGTCTTGAGCCACCGTTAGTCATGATGACACAGCTCTTGTTCCAGGGGAGATGGGGATTTTGAAAAGGTTTTGGGCACGTGTCTGGAAGGCAGCATTAGGGAATAATTGTCGCATGCAGAGTACTACTTCTGGAAACCTTCCCTCCTCAGAAACCATGTTCCTCTGTCTTCTTTGAATTAGTGATTCAAAACTCTCATTTCCTTCTTCATTCTGACTTGTGTGTGTCATTTTATTTCCACTTCTGCTTTCAAGCCTCTTCTATGACATTGGGCAAAGCTCGTCAATGTCTTTCTTTTGTTTCCTCTTTCATTCAGTGTCCATCACATCCTGTCTGGCCCTGCTCATTCAAAACGATACTTAATTTTAGCTGTAAGCACGTGAGTTTTGGATCAGATAATGAGAACTTTTTTTGGATTAAAGATGATCTTTTCTTTTTTTTTTTATGCAGTTGTGTGACAGAAGGAGGTTCTGCTGTCAGGGAATCACAGAGTAATGTAGTTCGGAAGTGACCATCTGGCCCAGTTCCCTGCCCAGATCCGGTCATTTGATGGCCGTGAGATTTTGCCAGTGGTAATAAATGTTCCACTTAGGTTTTGGGTAGGTTTTTTTTCCATGCTTTATTCTCCTCTACTTAATGCAGCTGATAAATGCAGATAGAAATAGGTATTTCTGATCTCTGAGAATGGGAGAAGAATTGTAGTGCAAGCAATGGTGTAGTCAAAGCCAAACAGCTTGGGGTCTACAGAGTTCAGCCACTTCTCACTGCTTGGCCTGAAAGAGATCTTCTCCTGTTTTCTGTTCATTGCCAGCCCACTGGTGACGACCAGCCATGAAGCAGCATAACAGAGCTGAGGTTCCATCTGTCATCCCAGGACATTAGTGCCTGGGGACCTGGCTCTGAGCAGGTACAAACTGGGAGGGCTCTGCCTGGGAGTTTTGACATAGCTGTGCTAGTTGGTGCCAGCTGAGGACTTCTTGTACTGAACTGTCTGTATCTGAGCACAGGAGACAGATTGATGCTGATTGTCTTCACAAGGAGAAGACTTAGAGATCTATAACCTGGTTGCCCTTGTTTTCACTAAACCAGGGCAATTCACCTGACTCGGTGCTAACTTTAGTAGCATTTCACCAGGGATGTACCTGATGTAAGAGCACAGCACGATTCAGCTGAGTGAAGCTACACAGCTGTACTACAGAGGCTGGGGGAGAGAACAGCCCATTTAAAAATGAAAACCAAATATCTACATAAATCCGTACATCTTCAAAAAACCACCAAAATTATTTGAGACTGAGTTTGTCTAAGGCACTAGCTTGTTCTTGTCACTGCTGTTTTAAGCATATGATTTTAAAATCATAAACACTTACACTAGGACCATAAAATTCTAAGTAAGTGTACAGCAAATGGTGTATCTGTGAAGACAGATCATTCTCCTAGTAAATAAGAAAGTATTTATAAGCTTGTGTTCACATCTATATGTACATTTGGAGAACATAATTCTTCTGGTATTGGAATATTACCTCATCATGAGGGGACTGGAAAACTTTGTTCAGCTCACAGAGCTGCGATATTTTTGTATAAACAACCCATTCAATTCAGCAAGCTACTTAAACTTCTGCTTAAATCCTCTTTGCTTCAAACTTTGATTTCCATTGTTGCTTTTTCAAGTTGAGCATATGCTTAACATTTTTTTTCTAGATCAATGCTTGGAGTAGCAGGTGACAACTCCAGCTATCAGTAAGACTTCAGTGAAAAGACTACTTCTTTGGTCATCTTCCTACCCCTAAACCTGTTTCGCCCAGCTCCAGGTGTACGTTTCTTTAACAGACCACTGGTGAGTTGTTTATAGCCTTGGGGGCTCCAGCGCAAGTGTGTGTCCCTTCTCCGATCACCCCCTGCCTGTTGGCACCACATCCCGTGTCCCCGTCCTCAGGGCCTCTGCTGTATTTCATTTAGTACAGAACAAGTATTATGTATATAAAAATGTATATTTTGACTACAGTAAAACAGCAATAGCTACCATGGTCACTAGAAAAACTGCTGTTACAGCTGAATAAGCTAAAGTAAAACTTCAGGCAAGCCAAGACACGTTTGAACAAAGCCTGGCAAGTCCTGAGGCCTTGGAGAGACAGAACAAAGCCTGCGCTCTTTTACTAGCAACGGTAATCCCGAACTTAGTGGGATACGGGGCAAGAGCAAAATGAAAGCATTAAAGAGGCTTAGTGGTCAAACTGACTATGGAGAAACAGCACTAATAACCTCTTGTTAGCCTGATAATTCTTCTTTCAGGAAACCCCTCTTTTAGCACATGAAGCAGTATATCAAATATTTGCTTAAGAGGAGACAGAATAGTCACTCTGCATTGTACTGATGTAAGAAGTCTGTTCACTGTCTCCTGAAAGACGTCCAATTTGTTGGACGCTATGTACCTTAGATAAGACACAGTTTTATCTCTTGACTTTGATTATCCTTTCCTTCCAAGTGTGTTCCAAGATCTTAAGCAGAGAGGCCTAAGCAGCGAGATGGTTGGCAGCAAGATCTTTTATCCACTCTTTCAAAATATAATACTTCTTTTGCCAATATTTTTCTTTCCTAGACAGAATATGGGATTCAGCTCACCTAACTCTGGAGATCTGCAGTGTGGAAGTCTGACCAAAGCACTGCGGGCTCCCTTTGCAGAATCACAGAATGGTTGAGGTTGGAAGGGACCTTTGGAGGTCATCTCATCCAACCCCTCTGCACTTTTACCTGACTTCTTATTTCTTTGAATGGAACAATCTTGACCTTGGAGGATGTAATCCTTGAATATGATTTAGCTTTTTTAGGCACCCTTTTCCTCCAGGGCATTATCCCACAGGAGTCGTTGAAGCAGAGCTTTGAAGAAACCAAAGTATGCTCTCCTGAAGTCTAGGGTTGTAAGTTTGCTTTTCACTTCTTCCCTGCCCTTAGGATCCGTGTATCTCGTGATCACTGCAACCAAGGCTGCTTGTGGTCTTTACACCCCCAGCGAGCCCCTCCTTTGTGAGTGTAAGTTACAGCAGAAAACCCTTCCTCCTTGGCTCCTCTGTCACTTGGAGGAAGTGACATCCCTTCCATCACAGCACTCCATGCCCTTTGCTCAGTGATCCTGTCCATCACTCCTTCACAGGACTGCTGGTTACTCTCTTCCTCCTCCATTATCCTTAGTTGAAAGCCCTCCTTATGAGGTCAGCTGTCCTGTTGGTGAAAATAGCTTTGCCCTGCTTAGTGAGGTAGATCCTATCTCTTCCAAGCAGATGCTCTTCTGAAGACAGAGTTCCGTGTTGCTAGAACCCAAAACCCTGCTACCAACACCAGTTCTACAGCCAATTACTGACTTCTCCTATTAGGGCCCTTCTCCTCACATCCTTTCCCCACCCTGGCATGATTTAAGGCGAAGTGGACCTGCTCTTTTGCTTGTAGTCACATCCAACTTTCCTTCAGCTTTGACGGTGGAGAATCTGTTTTGCAGTTGTGAGCCTGTAGGTGGGGCAGGAGCCTTTGTCCTTGTGCCAGAAGTCACTAGCTTCCACTCTTCTTCTCCAGAGGTTTTGCTTGCCTTGATAGTGGGGGTAGACACTGCCTGCTTCTCCACTGCAGAATAGTGGAGAGAGTCAGTAGAGAGAAGGAGGCACTTTAGGGCTGTGATTCATCTGTCCTACCTTATAGATCTGTTTTCGGGTGAGATGATGTAGTCCCTAGAAATGCCTCAGGTTCTCCAGTGACTGCGAAGGTGTTCGAGATACAGGGGTGCCATACAAATCGTATTTCTCAGTGTGTGACATCAGAAAGTGCCTTATAAAATAGCTGCAAATTCAGAACAATGAGAATTAAATGCCTTCACAGGCACATGCCTACATGCACTTTAGCAAAAAAACATGGGGAAAATTGAAAAAATGAATGAACTCTGAATCTATAATCTTACTGCTGGTTTTCAGTAACTGAAAAGCATTTTGGTGATAATGTGTCAAAAGATACTGATTTTTAAAAAAATATTGGGTGATCCTTGCATTAAAAAAGGTTGATCAACATGACACTAGGTGGCATTGTATAAATACATATAAAGCCTTGTGCTTTTATCTTTCTGTTTCAGAGGAATGATCAGGTATGAAAATCTCATTGAAATGTGTGGGTTTTGTTCACTGATTTTTGTTCTCTGCTCATTGTACTGTGGGATTTAACATCACTGAAATGCATGTCCAGTGGTAATCTACATTTCATGGTTTCATCTACTGCTGAGAATCTATAGCTTGAAGTCTGTCTTTTATTTACATATCATATTTACTCTTGAACATGAGAATAGATTCAGGCCTTGTGACTTCTTATCTTTCGCGAGCGGCTTAAAGGTTGACTGGTTCAGTCCCAAGGTGGCCAATGAGTTTCTGTGAATGACCACAACCCACTGAAAATCTCTTTTCTGAAAAAAAATTTTACCTCCTTGTTTTAAAGAGTACTTGTCAGGTAGGTTGTGCCCCTGAGGATTGTGTAGTGGTTCCAGTTCTTGTAAATGGGGTTGAAATACTGGTAAAACCAAACAAGAGGGTCTTGATAGGTCATGAACATCACAGGGGAAATGAATCTGCAATTTTGTCAGTGGTGGGTGATTTGGAGATGTTTGAAGTGTGAAATTACTCACTATGGTCTTGTCCACATTGGCAAAACAAGAGCATGCAGAAAGACGCGATGCTTTAAAGGCACCAGGTGAAGCTGCTTTTTTTTTTTTCTTGGAAATGGCAAAATTTCACAGGCTTGCTCTGAACATTGAAGTGGACAAGGGCTTAATAAAGGGGACAGCACGGGAGAGTGAATTGTCTTCATTGCTCAAGCCCTTCTAAGCAGGTGCAGGTCTTGGGGAACATCTTCCTACGTGCACTCTGTCATCACCCTTACTGCTATGGGGAAATGGGCTCTGAGGAACCAGTGCAAAACTGACTGGAGTCAACACACTGGAGTCTTCACCAACCTGGTGAGGAGAGCTTTAAGGTAGGTAAGTTCTCATGCCTTTTCTGGGAAATCGGTACAACTGGGAGCCTCTCTGAAGTGCTGGCACTCTAACACATGCAGTATGGAACAAACAGGAGGAATCAGAGGTCTGCATGCAGTTGCAGGGCTAAGATCTCTTCAGGATTGTGGTGACATGGTGGGCTAGCTCACGCAGCTGAAGTGCTCTAGAGGTTGGATACAGGCTCTTTAGGGAGAGTGGACCTGGAAGGTGAGGAGGGGGAGTTGTCCTTTATGCAAGAGAGCAACTGGGAATGCATGGAGCTTTGGTTTGGGATGGGTGATGAGCCATAAACTAAGAGCTTGTGGGTCAGGATTAGAAGGTGCTGTTGTTGCAGATGTCTGCTACAGACCACCTGACTGGGAAAAAGTAGTTGAGTCTTCCTGAGACAGATGTAAGAAGTCTCAAATTCACAGGCCCTAATCTTCTTGGGGTCTTCAACCATCCCGATGTCTCCTGGAGGGACAATCAGCAGATAGAATGAGTTGTGGGTTTCCCAAGCAGACATTAACACACAGTTGTGTCTAACTGCATCCAGTGCAGGACAAAAAGGAGGAATAAACTTCACGTCGCTTATCTGGGACAGCTTCAATTTTTACAGTAACAGCACAGCTCAGCAGCAAACCTCAATGATGAGAAAAACAGGATGGATGCTTCAACTAATTATACTCTTTTGGTTAATGTTTTTATATTTCTCTCACTCAGTGTAACTCCTGCCTTCAGACAGGCAAGAAGTTGGATCCCAGGAACTACAGGCTGGTCAGGCTCACCTTGAGAATGCCGTGAAGACAACAGTCCTGGAAACCGCTTCCAAACATGCGAAGTTCATGAAGGTGGTTTGGAGTAGTCAGCATGGATTAAAGAAGGAGGAGACAGGCCACACCAACCTAGGAGCCTTCTACAATGAAATGACGAGCTCAGTGGATGAGGGAAGACCAGTGGATGCTGTTTTTCTTGACCTTAGTATGGCTTTTGGCACTGACTCTTCTGACATTCTCATAGGCCAACGGATGAAGTACGGGTAAATAAACAGGGAGATGAATGGAAAACTGACTGAACTGCTGGAGTAAAAGGGTTCAGATCACCAGTGTGACGTCCATGGAGATACTAAAAATCCAGCCGTACACGACCCTTAGCAACCTGCTTTTGCTGACCCTGCTTTGAGCAGGGACTTGGACTAGGTGATCTCCAGAGATCCCTTCCCACCTCAAATATTCTGTGATTTTTGTGAACAGCAGCTTCTCTGCTGGCCTCACTGAGGGCTGAGCCTGTAGCTCAAGCCTCCAATTTCATGAGCATCTGTAACCATTTCAGACAGGGCAGAGTGATTTGTGCCCTGTGGGACAGGGTCCAAACCGGTGTCCTGTTGCTCCGGGAGAGCAGCAGTGCAGTCTCATTTTAGGGGAAAGATGGGTTATGACCAGAGCTGTGTTTACGGCTATGGGGTAGCATATAAATTCTTGGAGTGTGTAAGAAGAGATACTGGCTTTAGGTCTTTAACACGCTTCAGATACTTGGACTGAAACTTCTCATGCTGGGATGAATTCACATAAGAAATATTTGAAGGTTTGATGGCTAACCTAACAATATGATAATTGAACTGCCGTGCCACGTTAGAAGTAATGCTGTTAAACACGGGAAATTTATTTGTCTTTAGATTCTGGAAGCAGCAGGCTGTCTGGGACTCATCCTAATGTACTGTAGATCCATGCAACCTAAACCAACAAGCATGCGGATTGCAGCTCGAAACTCACATGTGTGTTAGAGGAAAGCCATCCTTGCTTTCCCTCAGGGACCTACAGAGGCAGACCAAGCTACCTCAGATGGGAGGAGGTTTACACTGGAAATGCAAAAAAAAAAGTGAAATTTTTAGGGAATAGAACTGGTCAAAGCTTGTTTTTTTGGTGTGTGTTTTGTTTTGGTTTTTTTTTTAAATAGGGATTATCTTTTCTCTTGGTGAATTCTATTATCTTTTAATTTCCGTTTTAAAATTAAAATTTGTTTGGAAATTTTGAAATGTGTATTTAAGTTCTGTTTCAGGGTTGTAACTCATAGTAGTGTGAGATTGTTTAGTTTAGTTTAAAACAAAGCAAACCCTTTAAAGCAATTCAGTGGTTGTAGAAAAAGGGCTTCGGTGGATGGTGATTTACATTATGTTTTTCACAAGATGAAAATAAACCAACCAAATATTTAAAAAAATAAAATTCTAGTCAAGCTGGACCCTGTAAAGCTCAGTTTACTTTTAAAAAAAAATTGTTTTATTTTAAAAGCTGAATTCAGTCTTGAGCTCTCTGGAGAACTGAATGCTGCAAGGATTAACAGACCTTAGTAACTCAACTGGCCAAGGAAAAGTTTCCTGTGTTTGCCTGCCCTATCCTAATGCGTTTTTAGCTAATACAGCCCGTTTTACTGTGTTAATGGATTATCGTCCCTATTTCATAGGAGACGGTAGGGATATGAAAGAGTGTTGAGATCATGGGGCAATAGAAGTCAGTACATTACCACAAAGACTGATTATTTCTATCTTTAATAGCCAGAGGGAATGGTGCAACATCTGTTCTTTGCGACTGTGGAAAGTATTTGGTCAACCTGCCAGTTAGCGATTATTGCATTGTACCGACAAGAAAGAGCGTCACACGATTTCAGACATATGGAAGGTGCCTGTTGGGGTGAATTTCAATCTGAGTTGCAGAGCTGAGCCAAAAATGCACAATAAATCATTTATATGATAAATTTGGATTCCTTTCTGCCTGTGGGATATTCTGTCTATCTTTTTGAGGGTCTTATGCTGCTGCTCTTAACAGCCATAATGGATTCCTTTCTTACAAAAGGATACAGAAACCCCTGGGGTGCTTTGAGCAGAAATGAGGGGTCCTGGGCTCTACTCTGGCCATGCCTTTGGGATTCACATCTATGGATCACCTGCACGTCAGGCAAAATAATAGTTCATGGATGTGAATTCACAGATTTTCCTTTTCCTCAATTTATTTTGAGATAGGGCTGTTAAATGGCAACCAGCATAGTGCTTTTTTAATTTTCAGAAATAATAGCTAAATTAGCTTGTCAGTATTTTAAGAGGTTGCTTTTTCTCCTGCAACTGTCACATTGCTGTATGGGCACACAAACCCTTGCACAAACCTGCAGACCTCCCAGCCTTCTCTCCTGTCTTCTATAACCAGTCATTTATTCCATCTGTGCTCCCCAGAAAATGTTTTACCCCTTGAGCTGAGCCAAATACTGAAGCCGTGACTGCTCCAAGGGAAGAGGAGAGTGCCACTACTACATTTTTAAACTGTTTATTTCACATGAATTGCCTTTGGTACACAGAAGACAAATTCAGCGCCTTGTCTTCAGGAGTGATGTTGGAATTTTTCACACCGTTTCTAAAGAGGGAATCTGGGCCTTCTGAGTAGCCCTCGTGATCCCGGCTCTCTCAGTGCTATGTTTCCTCCTGGCTTGAAATTGCAGGCAATGACGCTTCCCACAAACAGATCGCAACCCCTTTCTGAAGAGATTGTTATAGAAATGCCATGAGCCTTACTTAGGCTTCGTAATGACTGGCCAGGGAATCACACGGTGTTTGTACGGTCCCTGCCGTGCACAGCAGTACGACCACTTCCAGCTTGGCTTATTCCTGAACGCCTTTGCGTCTCGCCTTTATGCATACGGCACTGAAATCTGCTTGCTGTGAATATCAGTTAAGAAAACAGGAGTGAGTGAATCTTCAGAGAAGACGACGCAGGGTGAGGAATGGGAGTTGCCTGTGGCAGAGCACTAGTGTTACGCCTGGCCAGCTCCTCTGGGTATCGTGAAGCACTGCAAAGCCATAGATGTGTCTCTAATCTTTACTGCATGGAGTTTCTAGTTCGTCAGGTAAAGCCAAAGCTGCTGATGACCTGGGCTATATTTTCATTTTGCCATTTTGGGTTTTGGACCAAAACACCAATTGTCAGCAGGGCCAGCATTTGTGTGTGTGTGTGATTAAATGAAGATTAGTAATGTTTTGGTGACTACAGGTGCCATTCTTCAAATCAAATAGCAAACCTGCTTTCACATGCAGCGTAAGATATAACTGAGTGTATTTGATGTTTCTACCATGCAAAACAGAGACTTTGCAAGATCCTCTGTGGGTTGTACAATGCACAAGTGCTCACAGAAATCTGTGCGTGGCAGTGAGCTCCCCTCTGCTGCAGAGCAGCAGAGCCTGCTGAGGTGGTGCATTGCGGCAGGTTCAGGTCCTCCTTGGGTTCTGCCAGGGTGTTTGTCCTGATTTCTGTGTGATACTAGTCCTCCCAGCAGCCTGGCACAGAAATGGTTTCCTCTCCCACAGGATTGGTATGGTAGATCTCAAACAGCCATTTCTGATGCACTCTGCTCTTAGCTCGTTCTGTTTCTGGGTTTATTTTTCATGTGCTGGAGTGAAGTGGAATACAAGAGTGCCTGGATGACATTCAGCTGTAGCTCAAGGATTGCCCTGTCTTGTATAACAACAGCAGCTTTGACAGTACTGTCATGCTGTCCTTGCTTTGACGTGGTGCTTCCCAGCTGGAACCTCTTATGGGTAATTTTGATCAGTGAAGGACATTGATGGCTGTAGAGGAGATCCCCTTCTGTACTGCATAATCTCTACATCACAAGTACAACCCATGAATCTACAGTACTCTACATTTTATATTAAACCTGCCTCTTCACCTGGATTTATAAAGCAGGTATCTCATTGCTTGTGGGTCCACTCAAAAAACTGAAAACTGGCCCTTCCTTTTGGTGGGAGAAATGGATGGAGAAGAGAGTTGAAATTCTGGGCTCTCAAACAGAGTCGTGGTGAAACCATCTGAGTCCGTAGTTAGAAAGAATTAGGCCCAAAGCTTGAAAACAAGTTGCTCATGTCACTTCCCTTCAGTGATGCCACAAGGTCACTCTCTGAGGGGTTAATCCTGTGAGTACCCCCAAGAGCTGATCTGGCCATAGCTGAGCTGGTGTAAAGGGGCTCAGCCCACCATCCTGGTGATCGCTCTCCCTTGCCTCCTCCTAGGATCTACTGGTGGAATTTTTCCTAGCCTCAGTCTGCCACAATGTCCTCTTTAAACTTCAGAACAAGTAAACATGCTAAAAAGTTATAACTAAACCTGGATACGAGCGTGCTTTTGCTGGTAGCTCTGGAGTGGTAGTGACTGGCATCAGATGTAGTAGGAGGGGGAGGTGGGGGCAAGTGGCCAGGGAAAGGCTGAGGGCTGTAATCTCTTAAGCCAAGCCAGCTGCAGGCAGCACAGCCTGTCTGGCCATTACACCGTGTGAGTGAGAGGACCCAGACGGCAAAGACCTCAGGGAGCAGGAGCTTAAGTTTGCTCTCTAGATCCAGACTTTGCTTGAAGGGTGGATGGCCACCGCAGCTGATCTGTCTATCTTGTCTCTATTAGCATGCTGGTGATTGATTGATTCGGCACTGTTTTATGCCTTTATGCAATTAATTTCATTTTTTCTTGGCATTTGAATGACCTTTTATTCCATCCCCTCAGTTAATATTAATCTTTCCACAGACACATTAGTAATGTGCTCTAATAACAGATAAGTGGTGTGGTAAATACCCTTGGGTCTCGTTACCATTCAAGAACTCACTATTTAAGAAATATGGTCCCAAATGTGCTGGCGAATGAAAATAATTAGTCATAGCCCATTATAAACAATTGCTCTGCTGTGCCCTCTCTGTGCACTTAACAACACGTATGGGACAAGTGCTACCCACCGGTGGGCGTCCTTTTTCACCCAGGCAGAGTCAGACCTGAGGTGACAGTCTCTCATCAAACCCTTTCCTAATATTTGGTGCTCTTGATTGCAGTCAGCCTGCAGACTGCTCCCCTCCTGGGGAAATGGGCTGATCCTTGAACTCATGCGACAGCACGTCATGGCATGGTGTATGGAACCACTGTGTATGCTGGGAGGTACTTCCCTTCAGTTTTCCCAAATCGCCTGTTTTCAGGGTCTACTCTCCTTTCTGATGTCAGGAAGTTCCTCTTCTTCTGCTAGGCTTGGGGGCTTGGGCTCGTGTTGACCCCAAGTTCTCCTTTTCACCCACAAAGGCTCTGTTTTCCTGTGCAGCTAAACCCTCGCCCTGCACTCTGCTTTCTCTAGTTCCTCTTTGGTCCTTGCTCTTCCCAGGTCACTACGTGGAGGAATCAGTCATGGCTCTTGCCTGCTGCTCTGCCCTGTGTGCCTGCCCTCTGGGATGGCTCACCTCGTGTACAGCTATCTCTGCTCTACTGGCTTGGTGATCCTTCATGTCACCATGAGGGCCCTCACAATGCTTGGCTGATGGGAAATTGTTCCTGCCAGGAGCCAACTTCCCTTGGTGTTCACGAGCACAAATCCCTGGAGGGGATTTTCTTCTGCAGGAGACTTCACAGACAACGATATGGATAGAACACAACGATATGGATAGAACATGATCCAGAAGAAAAAGAAAAGTTCCTTTTTCTGTTGATACAACAGACCTGTTGTGCTGACCTTTGAGGTTATCCAACTCTTGTGTAGGAGCTTGGAGCTCAGAGAAACTTTTTGATAAATGTATATGGGAAGAATGTCTTAACTTTCCCATCAAATAGTTTTATGGGGAGCATGTATGAAAAATGCTGTTTGCAAAGCTATGGCTGCAATTGTCTCAGTCATTACTAATTCCTTGAGCATCTAATCAACCCTGTACAAAGAGGTCTGTGAACCTTCTGCATCTGCTGAATGGCTGTGGCTACATGGAGAGCAAATCAAGTCTTGGCTCTGTGAGTCTTTGTATTACAGTAAGCAAAAGACACTGCTCTATTTTCTTTTTTTCTTTTTTTTTTTTTTTTTTTTTTTTTTTTTTTTTTTTTTTTCTTTTCTTCCCCACAGTAATTTGTTCCCTGCCTCACAGCTTGCAAGTGACAGAGATAGTGTGGGCTCACTTTGGGCATCCTTCTCCAGTTACTTAAATTGGGCAGCTCCTTTGGTCTTTGCGCCTGGAGGCTAATCTACAGCTATTTGTTGTAAAGAAAGAAAAGTGCTGGATGTGGGGCTGGGTTGTACCAGGGGTACTAAGAGGGTCTCCTGTGACTTAGGTCTGCATATATTCTCAGTAAGTGCCAGTTTCTCTCCTTTAGGCTGATACGTTTCTCAGATGACTGAGAATCACAGGATCTCATCTGAAGCGAGCAGGAAAATTCTTGCTTCGGCAATCGTTTTGAGAACTGGCCTTTTGGTTGGTCTCCTTTGAGTAGGAGCTATTTCCTCCCCTTTGTTATCACTCTAAAGGAGCAATGGGTGAGAGCAAGGCTAACGCAATGCTGAAGTCCCCACCTCAAACCTCAGCTCTGTGTAGTAGGTGGTTGCATTACTCAAATTGAAAGCAGTGCAGTTGCTTAGTTTCTAGGTCAGCTTACTGAATATCTCTCTATTTTACTATTCTTGTTATCTTGCTATTTTTGGCTAAAAAGCCTTATCTCCGTGTTCCCTCATTTTCTTTATTTACAATTACAGTTTGAAGTAGCTTAATAAATATTTTGAAAGAACTTTGTCAATGTTTATAACACCATAACAGTCAGAGGATGCAGTACAATATTTTTAAGACTTAAGGGATAAACACACTTGCATATAGGATTAATTTGACAGGAGAAAGAATGGCTTAGTATTTTCCAAATAATGATGCCAAGATTGGCTTTAAAAAATATATATATTTGTGAATACCGGGAAAGCTGCTTTGTAGAGTTGAAAAGATTTACAAGTCCTGAAAGTTTTGTAGATTTTTGTGTGAATAGTTCATCGAAAAAGTCACCCCAGAAAACTGCTTATAGCTGAGTATCCTTTAGCTTCCAGTGTTTCAGTTGCCACTCATGGAGTGGAGTTAATACTTTATGATTTTGTAGTTACTAGCACATAAAAAATAATGAATAATTGCATCGGCTGTTTGGAAAGAGTCCTGGCTTTTACTGTACAAATGCTCGAGCAAGATATTGGCAACAAAATTTCAAACAAAGAGTCAATTTTTATGAAAAATATTAGCAATTTGTAGAAAAATACAGAGGGGCCACTTTTGTAATGGATATTACTCTACAACAAATGTGACTAGTTCTATTTATAAAGCAGATACAGCTGTGGAAAAGCTTTGTGAGGAAGCCCATAAACACGCAGCCTTCATTCACTTCTAACCCTGCATGGGGGATATGTTCTTCTTCCTATTGCCAAACCTGAGGATAATTTATATTTTTGTGTGGAAACCACGTAAAGTTGAGTGGTGGCTTCATCCAGCTGTAACACAAAACCAGTAGAGTTTTGTGGGTTTGGCTGGGGCTTTCTTTTATAATTTGATTTTAATACAAGTAAAACCAACCTTTTTAGCTGGAAGATGGGATCTGAATCACCTTGTCCTCAAATAAAAAATATATGTTTTGCAAAGCTGGCATAGGCTGGCTGTCTGTGGGTAGGCCTCAGCCTCCACCTGCAGCTCCATGTGCGACCTGCCCTTGCCTTCAGCAGATACCAAACCCTCCCTCCCCTCAGTGCATCATCACTGAGCAAGTATTTAAATTTTTTTTTTGTTTCTATTCCCTTGGGCTGGACCAATTTTATCATTATTTTCATGCTGTTCTCCCTGTTGGAGCATGGAAGCCAAGTGGTTTGTCACCTTTTTTCCCAGTCAGATTTGCTTTCAGATGGCTGTGCTTTTGGGTTAAAACCACTGAAGAAGGATGTTTCTTCACAATGTTTCTCAGGGAGATTTAACTGCAGGAATGCGTGCTAACTTATGTTAATATTACCTTTGGCAGAAACATTGTTCCCTTTTAATAAATACAGTCTAAAATGACATAAGTTGGATGAACCAACCAAACTCTATTTTTATGTTTTTGTCAGGCTGCTGTGTGTGAGGGGAGAGTTCCCTAGTGATCTTCCACGGTGTCTGGTAAGATACAGTTTAAAAGGAGCTTTATCATAACAGAGACCAATCTGTTACTGTAACTCATTCTCCTGTGGCATGTTACTTCACAATTTTGCCTTAAAAAATCAAAATCCAAATGACATGCTGTTTTTTTTTTTATACACACACACACACACATACACATATATGTATGTATATCCCAAAGTAGAAAATCTTTTTAGCCTCCCTGGTAGTTACTTAGATTTATTTAATGCATCCACCAAAGGAAGTTTTTCCAGCATCACGATAGTGTAAGTGTCAACAGGGATTGTAAATGCTGAAAATTTCCCCTTCTCTGCCCTTGCATCACAGGCAGAGTTTGCCTTTCAGACCCAAGTGATTGCACGGATGAGTGGAGGAGCCTTTTGATATTCTGTGCCCACACAAAAACTTTTGATGCAAACAGATACGGGCTCCTGGCTGCTAATGCTCTTCCCTATCTGTTTGCAATCAGGGCAAAGCCAAGAAAGACCTTAATTCTTTGGGAACTTGGCAGACTTTATAAACAAGATGAAAAATGATATTTGAAGGGAGATGGGATTTCACTGCTGCTGGCCTGAGCAGAATAGATAGTGGGTGGATGTATTTTTTGTCTTCTAAGGACAGTTAGAATAAACTAGCTGGATTTTAAGAGTAGTGGACAGAGTGTCTGTTAAGCTGACCACTTAAGAGTGCTGGTTTCTTGTTCTGCCCTTGTGAAAATTTCAGGTACTTAAGCCTAATCTGGTAAAATTCTGCATCCAGTGCACTAAGCGTGATTGACAAGGCACATGTATATGTTAGAAGATGGGAGCTCAGAGGAATAAACACCAGAGTTCTCCAAGATCCTGCAGATATTTTCATTTCAGTCCAACTGTTTTCACTTACCTTCCTACAGCTGAGCCAGAAAGAACTTTAGCCTCACAAAAATAATGTATATAGGTTTTCTCAGGAGAAATTAGTAACTGATAAAGGAAGGTCTGTGTACTCTTAATTCAATTTAAGCTGAGAATATTAAGAGCATTTTCATGCTGAGTGCCCTGCAGTATGAATTTAATCAGCTTGAATTCTAATTACAGGCAGTGCTAAGACCTGACTTGTGACCTGCACTTAGGAAGTTTCATTAGAAGTGATTTGGGCATCACTCAGACAAAACTAGATGCACATCTAGCTAAAAATAGGGAAGAAATGGAAAATTCAAAAAACCCTCATAAACAAATGTAATTGCTGTATTTTAAGCTGATGTCCTTTTTTTTTGCTCACTAAACGATTCCAGACAGAGCAAGGAATGACCAATAAATTCTTAAATTAGCTGTCTGAGCCGGGTTGCATTGTCTGGGAGCTCTTGCAGCGTCCACACGAGGCGTAGGGTATTTATCCTCAAAGTCATCAACATTTGTCATTGTTTCTCTGTCAGATGTGCTGTGCATCATATAAGGGTAGCCAGAGGACACATGGAGACCGAAGCAGTAGATTCTCTGAGGGCATGATTTATGCCAAGTGTTGAGCATGCTTTTCCCATGTAGATCGCAAAAGAAAATTCCTGTATCAAACTCTGAATATTGGTGTTGCCAATGGTGCACTATTCTCTGGGCATCTAAATCTCATTTTGTGGACTGCTTGGCTGCCTCTCAACATCATTACAGACCCTGACGATGTCCTGACATCTTTTCCAGTTTGCCAAAACTCATCCTTCTTTGTCAAAACCGTGTTCTTTGCCCAGTGTGTCTTAGAACCCAAAACATGTGTAGATGATGCATGGTGCTGCCCAAAGAGTGAGTGGGTGCCTAGCTCTTCTTCCATCCTGATGGACTTCTTCAGGATCTTCTGCAGACCTCCTTCTAGATTATGAACTTTCCAGACAGAACAGCATCTGAAGTTTGACATTGTGACTGCTTGTCACTGTTGCTATGACAGATGTGCCACTTCTCCTTCCCTGCCAGCTCCGTGCCCATCTGTGTGTGGCTGACCAGAGAACTGAAGTGCACATCTTTACATGGACAGTCACTTTGGTAATTGAAACCGTTTTATTTATAACTAGGCAGTCTGTACTTCAGGGTCAGTTTTTGCTCAGGAAACTCATGGTATGAATGCCTCACTCAGCTTAAGAGCTAAGAAACAAAAGTTAAGTTTGTGATGAACCTCTTTACTGTGGCACTTGTTCCTCCCTCTCAGTGTGTAGCTGCTTTTCCAGCCTTCTGCTGAGAACATTTAACATAACCCAAATGAATTATGTCCTTGCCTCCATTACTTAGTTCCTCCCCCTCCATGCAAACCACTACGTCAAAAAGACTCCTCCTAAGGTTTTCTGTTGTCTCTTGAGGTTTCCTGCAGATCTCTGGGATATAATTTATTTGATCCAATGCTTGTCAGCCTTCCTTAGTCTTCAATGTTCAGCTGCGTGCTATGGGACAACACTTCATCCTTTTAGTGTTTACCTTACCCCCTCTCCATCCGCCTCCACAGGAAATCTCACCAGAGCATTTGCAACAGGAGTGTCAGTCTTTCTGAGAAAAGCCAGAAAACACTTTTTTTTTTTTTTTAAGCCAAAGCTTCAGTAACATAAAGCTCTTCCATCATGCAGTAATTTCTACAGAAAAAAAAATCATTCTGTTCTTGCCTGGTGATTTTTTTCTTGTTCGAATTTTTATCTGTGTTTTATTCATTCTAGTGTTGGTTAGGGGTTTGGGTTTTTTTTTTTTTTAAAGCCCAAATGTCCTTTTATTTATTATCTATTACTGGTGACATAGCTTGGATTTTTCTTTTCCAATATATTTTATGTGGGTTCTTTCCTGGAGATAGTTTTATGTTCTTGTAACTCTCAGAGATTTGCAGTTTAGAAGCATGTACATATAACTGCAAGAAAATGAGTTAATGTAGCCCCACGGCTTACTGCTGAGGAACTGACTTGCTTAACTTCCCTGAAATAAAATAGCTCATTTTATTTTATATTTGCAACATGTTAGGAAGATATAAGTGACTGCCTAACAGCGGTCACCTCCAAGTTGCTCAGCCATAAAGTTGCAACAATTCAGACTCTGGCATCTGTTTATTCATACCCTAAATCAATTTTCTCAATATACTTTCTTGGTTTGTTTAATAGAGTATGGATGGCTCCTACATAGCTAAATTACCCAGAGAGCAACGCATTCATGGCTCACTGGTAGCTCTGCAGAAATACAGTTAACAAGTAGCTGTACTACCGTTTGTAATTTTAAAGTTGAATAGGCATATAATTTTGTGGCTGGATCCAAGTCAATTCTGGGGAAGGTTTTGCCGTAATTTTAAAGCCTGTTGCTTCTACCAGGGGTGCACACAACAATAAGGAGTGGGTAATTGATTTTCCAGGGCACACTGCTTGGCAGTGGGCTGGAGTGGATAATGGGTAAGTGCAGCAATTCAGACAAGCAGGGTTACTTCCAAAGCAGGACAGTATATGTTTGTTTTTAATAATCAAGCTTTAATAGTTACTTCTGCACATCTGGGGTGAGGTATCCCAGAATTATACATTCTCATCCATTTCAAGAAGAAATGCATCTTCCAACCGGCTATTTTTTAGTTGCTGAAACTCACAGTGAAGGGCGGGATGTGTAAGGGTGGCTTCTGAATAATGTAACTTATTACTAATGAGACTATTCTTTGAGCATAAGCACGGTGTTCAGAGATAATCTGGTGCAACACAGAGGAGTACACTCCACAGCGTGGTTGAACTATTATGGAGTCAGCTGAGCAGAAAATTCAATGTCTACGTGCCAGCCTCAGGGCTAAGGGTTAAAAGCATTGCTAGGGTAGTGTGGCTGCCGTCTCATTGCTACAGCAGGAAGAACTGAGTAAAGTCTTTGCCCTTACTTATTAAATAAATGAGCTACCCAGGGATCAGCCGTGTTACTCAATGTATTTAACATGTTCCTAACAGATGCCAGATACCAAAATTCCCTGTGCACAGTGATTTGTAAGCTGTAGGAAAATGTTGCTGTGCTTTGCTCTGTAAATGGTGGTGGGGGGGAAAACACTTAAAAATATCCTTTCCAAACCCATTTCAGAGGCCTTAAATGTAACAAATTATGTGTAAATACTCATGTAGATTACTCATGTAATCTTTTGAACAGCTTGCACACACTCAAATTCATTGTTTGCCCACTGATCTCAGAGGTTAGTGTCAGCATGGTTGTCTCATGTTTACCTCAGCTTCTCACAAACTTGAAGCACCAGAGTTATGGCGCTTCGCACTCCTAAATTTACACAACCACATGGTCTTCTCTGCTCTCAGTTGTTGTTAGTGTATTTTAAAGTTTTAAAAATTTAGAAAAAAAATTAAAATTTTTAAAAAGTGGAAACCGTACAAACTCCTTTATTAAAACCTGAAGTTATTCAGTACCGGTCTCTGGGGCACTGCTTGTGTGCTATTTTAGCCAAAGGGGTAAGATTTTAGCTGTAGCACACAACAGAGCAAAGCAGGGATGGTGGGAGTGGGCAAAGCAGGGCTGCCTCTGGTGCCAGCCATCTCACTGCTGTCTCGTGTCAGGCAAAGCTTTGCCTCAGCTTCACAGCCTGTAGAATGGGTACAGTTGCCCTGTTATCTCTTGCAGAGATAAATGACAGGACAAAGATGAGACACAAACAGCATTATGAGTAAGAGAAGAGCCTTTTTTGGTTTGGGAAGGAGAAAGTTCAGGGCTACTGAATTTTATACTTCTGTTGTTCCTTTGAATAGACTGAATAGCAACACATCCATTTACGCATAACCAAACATTTCATGAAGATCACGCAGTGTTGTTTCAACAGCAAGATGATACCAGGTGTCACCATGTTCAATGAATAATGCTGCTGCTGGAACCCCACTGTGCTGCCAGCAGGAGGAATCGAGGCGGTGCCTGGCCAGGAGCAGGGCTGTGTGAGGCAGCTTTGCCCGGGATGGGACATCACGCTCCTGCCCAGTGCCCCAGCGCTGCTGCGAACCCACCTGCAGACTGCTGAGGTGGAGTTAGAGAACGATCTGGAAAATCTCTGCCGTGTTTGCAGCTGAGGTTTCTATGGCTGTCATATAGAGAAGACAAAAGCTGTCCCTACTCCAGAGATGCAGATTTATATCTCCTATGCCCAGGTTAAACCAAAGAAATCCCTTTTTAAACTTTAGAGGCCACCAAACTTTAGGCTTAACTAATAAAAAGCAAGGCAGCTAAAGACAGGACACAAAATACAACACTGTTCAGCTCTTACCATCTGCAAATGTCTCTAATTCAGTTTCACCTTCTTTTCCTGCATAATTTCCACTCTAATGAAATTTGAAAGAAAATCTCAGATGTATTGAAGAGGATAAATTTTGCTCTATAAGGGTGTCTCAGGTTATTCGTGAAATCTCCAGGGATATATCTGAAAGACAGAATTTTGAAGCTTCAGTGGCAAATGGTGTGAAAGACAAAGAGAGATTGTCTTGAAATCTGAAGAAGTTCAGATAACTTTTTGTGTGGCACCAAAATACGGGAGCAGAGGATTTGACTTTGACAGACGTTGAAAGTTTGACAGTGGGTTAATGGACAGTGTGACTAAGCCACGTATCACAAATAAGTGTAATCTGGGTGGGAAGTGTTTCTCTTCCCAGTGTTTGAGCACTTTCACTCAATCTGGTAAAACTTGCAAGTGTGCTCACAGCCTCCAACCCAGCCAAACCCTGGATGCTCTGTCCAAGCTCAGCCCACAGAATTTGACCCTGAATCACCGTAGACCAAGATGTCTCATCCCCTTCACTGTTAATTCTGGTCCTAGTCAGAAGCACGATGTACTGCTGTAGGCCAGAAAGATTTTTCTGACTAGATGCAGTGACTGAAAGGGTTTGTCTGATGTGTCAGCCCAACTTCTTGGCTGTCCTTACTCAATTTACCTTTGTAACATTAGCAAAATATTACATACTCTGTTATGTGCAAAGTCTCTTTAGACATCTAATTTTGAATTACAGGTATGTCCTTAGGAGCAACAGTTGTTTGGGTAACTTAGAAAGTTACCCTCCTGATTTGGGGACTATCAAAACTAAATTTGAAATGAAAAGTGCACTTCTAATAATGTAATTATTTAATGGAGTATTAATATTTTTCATCTGTTCTACTACAGTCAGTCTAATCTAGTGGCATTGAATACAAATAGCTTCATATCAATGACGTTTCTATTACGGAGTTCTTCCTTGGGGCTACCACCTCTGTGAAGTGCTAATTCTTCCTCATCGCATGTGCTTATAAAGCTTGTCATCCGTTCTTCTCAGCAGCAAAGGTAGAAATTGTCATCTGCTTTTTACTTCATGGCAATAGTCTGGGGAATTACAAGGATATATGAAAAAATGGATTAACCTTGAAATGTGAGCCAGAGAACAAAAACGTTTGTATGTTCAAGACCGTAAGACACATAGCGGGTACCTCCAAGGGCTGGGCACAAAGGAGGGAGGCAGGTCCCAAAGAAGATTACAGACAGGAGATGACGTACCTTCTCAGAGGAGCCCATGGTTGCTGGGGCTGGGCTGGGCTTGCCCTGGGTAATGTCAGGTCCAGGAGCTTCTTCTACCTCACAGAATTTCATATCTGGAAATTTAGAGGACTTGGCAAATCCCTGCCTTTGGTTGTGTGCCAGCTCTGCTGCTGCACCTTAATTGCTTCTGTGAAGAAGGGTCTGTAGGACTGTAGCCACTGGACATCACCCGAGGAGATGGATGGAACTAGGTAGAGACAGTCAGGTGGAGGGCAGAAGGCATTCAAAGAAAAGATGTGGCCTGGACACCAGGTGCTTCAACACAGCTCTGCAGCTGCAGGTAATCACCCTCTCAAGACAGACTCTGACTACAATGCCCAAAAACCATAATGGAGCCAAGAATAGCAAATGGAGCCAAGAATAGCAAACCAGGGTGAAATTGAAGTATTTAAACAATTTTAATCTCAAATTCCATATTCTAGTTCTTAGAGTATTCTTACAGAAGTCTAGTTCTGTATCAAAATGAATTCATCAGTTTTTGTTGACCTGAAGTTTTATTCCACATACTCTTATTTTGTGTTGGAAAGTTTTGCTGTTGGTTGAAAGCCAACTAAGTTACAATTTACAGAAAAGAGTCACATTTTACTGTTATTTATGAGACTCTTGTCTCACACTTTGGTGTGAGGTCTGTGGTTTCTAGTCTAGACCATCCAAGTGTGAAAACTCTGTTTATTTATTTGTCTCCTAGGTGATTATGGATAGCTTGGATGAACGCATAAATCAAATAGTGGTTTGTCATATTTCTTTCTTTTTCTTTAAAAAGCAAATACTCATATGACTTTAGGGAACTAAAAAAAAAAAAAATTGTTCTAATATTGCATCTTTGGATCTTAATGCTCTTATATCATAATGCCTTAGGGTGTGATAGTCTGGATGAGTAAACATTAATCATTTTTCACTGGACCAGTTTTCTGGAAGCAGAGGAAGCAGCAATGAAAGCTCACCATGCATGGGGCTGCAGCAGCGTGAGTAGAGACAGGGAACTGGTTTTCCTTCTACCCGGCATTTGTGAGATACATCTGGAGGACTGTGTCCACTTCTGAGTCCCTAGTGTAAGAAAGGCATCAATAAACAGGAGCAAGCTTAAGCAGAGGGGCCCCAAGCTGATCAGGGCTGGGGTACTTGCCATTTGAGGAGAGGCTTCAGGACTGGGACTTGTTCAGCCTCGAGAACAGAAGGGGACAGAGACCTTGCTACTGTCTACAGCTGCCTGGTGGGAGGTGATGGAGAGGATGTAGTTAAACGCAGCAGTGCACAGCGCAAGGACAGCAAGCAGCAGGGAGTCATCAGAGCAGGGGAAATTCCACTGAACACAAGAAAAAAAAATGTTCACCATAAGGGAGGTGGAGCTTTGCAACAGGGCCCCAGCAAACTTGTGGGGATGTTCTTAGACATTTCCAAAGCTTGACTGTAGAAATATGGCCCCACTTTGATGCTGCACTTGCTTTGAGTGTGGGGGAGCAGATCTCTGCAGATCCCTTCCAAATATTTTACCATTCCAGCCTCTGACTGACATGCTGAACTCATGCAGCTTCAGAAATTCTGTTAATTAACTAATACTATATTTTAGACATTTTTAGAAGGAGAAAAAAAATAAATAAATTTGGGATAATTTTTGTGCCTATGCAGAATGAAATACTGTCAGTTGACAAGTTTCCCACTCTTTAATTTGCCTTTAGTAAAGTAAATTTTGTTGTTTATGGAACATGAATTCCACATGGTGAGCCCTAGTCTTTACTTTATACAAGGAGGTACAATACCAGGTATGTTATACCTCTGTGACAGCAGATGCTCTTTTCCCTGGAGAATCACAGATCTGTGCTCAAATATAATGGGGTACAAAGCTAGCTGAGACAGCAAGATGGAAAACACTGCTTTTATGCATTTAAAATTAAATTATAGTTTTGTCTTTTTCAAGATAGCATATATCACTAACAAAAAAAAAAAGGAATAATCTTATATTAATGTGAAGAGAATTACTTTCTAATGCAATAACAAGTTGTTCCATGAGCAGCAGAGTTGATTAGATTCTGTGATTTTTTTTTAAAAAGATAGGAATGTAAATGAACCACTTCTCTGTGCTCAGAGCACTTGTGGCATTTTTATTCTATGCAGACTTCCAGTGTCTTTATAGAGGTTTGAATTCTTGCTGCCACCTTTCAATTAATAAGCGCAATGATAGGACCTTTATCTCATATGGGCATGGTGAAATCTGCAGGACTACAATGGGCTTGAATCTTTGTCAGATTTGGTTGAAATTAGAGGCCTCAAAAGTTATTAGTGGGTCTCACACAGAGGAAGATGGATATACCTATGAAGTCTGACCATTTAGGCTTCATTTCCATAGAAAATGTGGTTAAAAATAAATGTATTAAGATTCTGAACTAAGTTTAGTTACAAAATTGTTTGTAGGAATATAGGAAAGAGCTTAACTATGCTCTTCCTACTTAGCAAAAAATGCCAAATTTGGGATGAAGATTCTGTTAATGCCCAGCTCTTGATAAACATCATGGTTGTTAAAGAAAATTCGAAGAACCAAAATATTCAGAAGACAACTAAAATTACTGATTCAAAGCCAGGCTCCCAATTTAGTAATTGCTCTTCTAATAAACTAGGTTTTGCCAAATGAAATTGAAATAAAGACAGTGGAAAAACCAACTGATGCCCAACAGATTTCTTTTTTCTATGACACAAGTGACTGAGCTCTAGAAACCTCTTCAAAAATAAACATGATGATTGCTGTCACCTGGTCTTGGGACATTTGAATCAAGAAAAAGTCATAAGTCTTCTACTCTTATTTTTGATCTATGACAAGCACAGCTGCGTAGGTGTTTCATGGGATAGCATTGTGAAGTCATTTTACAGGTTTGTAACTTGAGTATGCAATTGATCTCAGTATCATCTATGTGTAAATTAGCATTAAACGCAGAAATAGTCCTTTTAGACTGCTTTTAGTCACTGAAAAGAGAGGCAGGAACCTGCAGAGCCTGACTCAGCTGATGTCTAAGACAAATGGAAAGAAGCTATCTCTGAACTAGTCCATCTTTCTCCAGTGACAGTAGAGGTGGACTAAATGGCCACTAGAGCCGTTAGACTGGAAATCTGGCTCTGAGACACTTGAGGTTAGGTGGGGTGACTCCTACCTTTACTGACACAAAACTCCCTTTCATCTTGTAGAGCGTGTTTTTTTTTTTTCCTTCCCTCTTCTGAACGTTAGAAATCTGCTGTTTGTGTTTTATCCTTCAAATTCATAACCAGTGCAAAGGCAATATCATTTCATAATTTTTCCTCTGAAAATAGAAATATGAATACCCAATGCTTTGATATGTACCCTTCACACTGCCCTCAGACTTGATTGGTAGAATATTTCAGGCTTTTTAATCAAATCATTTTTCACCAGTCAAGACAGACAATACGTGGCTGTCCTCTCTTACAAAAAGAAAATCCCTGGCTTTTCATTGGGTGGTTATGTGCTTAAGAGCTGTAATTACCACATGATGTGTTGACGATGCTGAATTTTTTATGCTCTATTTTCTTGTCAGAATAACACTAACAAAACCAACCCTCTCATAACAGATTGTTCTCTCAAGAGGAGCATAAGGCGTTACTGTGTAGAACCATTCAATGTTTCCACAGGAAAAAAAAAGCCTGCACAAACTATGGATTTATTATTTATTTATATTGTTATTTGAGATTTATTCAAAACCTGATTAGACAAGATCCTGAGCAGCCTTCTCTAGGTGACTCTGCTTTGAGCTGGGGGTTGGACTAGGCGGTCTCCAGAGATGGCTTCCCACTGCAGCCAGTCTGTGATTCCGTGAATTGACATGAGGGAAGGGTGAGTGGATTACTCAGCTCAATCTGTTCGAAAAGAAAGGCTGAAGGGTGGCTTCATTAAAGTGGACAAGTGCCTTCATGAGAAGGAGACAACTGGCACTAAAAGGGCTCCACAGGGGGAAAAGGAGACTGTAAGGACCAGAAGTGGAAGTAAGATAATTCAAGTGACAAAACAAAGAAACAGAAGGAGAAAATACTTGATATATCTTCCATTGACTTCCCAGGAAGCCTGATTTAGCCAAACAAGAATAACCTTTTTGTTAAATACAAGTTATTCATCCCAAGAATGGATACAACCAGGTAAACTAAATAGATTAGGGAGGTACAGGAGGCTTGCTTGGATGATATAACACTTGTTTACACCTAAATAATGAAGGATCTATGTTTGATAGCTAAAGAGAATAAAACAAAATACAGGAAATAGTTGTTTTTTTTTTTTTTTCAGATAATTGCAGATTTGTGCAGCTTCATTAAAGCTTCAACAACAAACTTTGTTCCTCCTGGATGTTCTTAATGGCTTCCAAAACTGCCTGTTGAATTTACACCACTTTTCATTGAGGGCTAATTTACAAGCAAACTCAAGGGTATTTTAAGTAATGTAAATAACAATGTGTCAGCATCTGCTCATGGGTAGATACTGGAGTGTAACTCTGTGATGCAAAGGATGGTACACAGTGCTTGGGAATTGCATATGTGCTTTGCAAGAAGCTTTACTGATGAGGTCTTTCTTTTTATATAAAAAAAAGGTCTACTTCATAGCTGATAAAATAAAAAAAAAATCAAATACACTGATGAAAGAAGATTTTTTAAAGTTTTAAAATTATTGTAGGGACACAGAGACAACTTGGAGCTTGGAATGACCTCTGTAGCTTTTACTCTAGTACAGGAGAGGGAATTTCCCTATGAGGATGCTGTATACCCTTCCCAAGTGTGTGTCATATAATCTGCCAGAAAAAAAAAGTGCTCTTTGGAGTGAATCTATCTGTCAACATGAATATTAATGTGGTGTTACTTGACTTCACCTGAGCACTACTTATTGGCCAGACACAGAATCTATTATCAGAAATCTTGAGGTCGACTGAGACCACGATGGAACCAATGAATGTCAATGAGGCTGAAGCCTACACTAAGCAATGTTGACTCCTTACGTAAACAGTGTTTCGGGGACTGAATAAATCAGACCACCTTAGAGACAGACTGTGTGTCCTTTCCTGACACTAAAAGAATACAAAATAGACATGGTTTGTTTTTTAAGCGGTGCTCCTTCGCCTTTCATTCGAATACTAATGCAGAAGAGGGAAATAAGAAGGTTCCTACCACAGTGTTTCCCTTCTAAGGTAGGAAGATGCTCACAAGAAGAAAAATGTGAGGAACTATCTTCCTTGCATCCCATAGCAAGGAGAGAAACAATCAGCAGAGGTCATGGCTGTTTCCTGAACCCAGAGGTGGCAGTGAAGCTTTCCCTCCTATACACACAGTATTGGACCCTCTACAACTGAGCCATCAACTGAATTCCTTCTACTCATCCAGCTGCATTCAGCCTGAACCACAGAGTTGGAGACATTCTCCAGAACATACTTCAGCCAACCCCGACTGCCTTTTCTGTGTAGAGCAATGAAAACACGGAGGGAAGCCTCCCTGCTGTTAGGATACAAGCATCTGCCAGTTGCTAACCATTTCAGAAGGTGGCTGAATGAAGCCAGTGCTCTTCCCTAGAAATAATTGCCTGGCTCAGTGATCACTCCTCATAGCCAAGTGTAGTAGCCAAGTCTCCATGTTTGCTCAACTAGTCCCAAACAGCAGGAGTCATTCCCTTCCTCTTCATACTTTCCCCATCTCTATCAGTTCAGTCTTTTGAAGGGTTAGTGCAGAGAAAATGCCTTTGGTTCCTCTGTCTTTGCATCCATATTTGTATAAGCCTATTTCAGAGCTGGGAAAGTGGCAATCTAGAACGTGAAAACTAGACTGAACACAACTTTAAAATCTCTAGACTTCTTTCATTCAGTAGGTTTGGGATTTTGTATTAGAGAAAACACTAAATTCTGTATAACTGAAGTTTTCAGAGTTACAAAATGTATGGATACATTTTATAGACTGAAATATAATAGTGCATTCCTTTTCCAGCAATACTGTGACAAAACTTGTCTTTAGTTAAAATGAAACCATCTCTGCGCCTAAAGCATCTAACTTGCTTTTGGTAAAGTAATATATTTGAATCCTTAGAGCTTTACTTCCTGCAGGTTTATTACGTATCTTCACGGAAGTAAGAAAAGACAGATAACTTGACCTAAACTATAGGAACCTTACAAGAAGACCACAGAGTGCCTATTCAGGACACCGAGCCGATGGTGGGACTGTTGTTACAAAGTGCGGAGCTTCTCACGCATGCCACTCCCATGAAATCCAGCAATGTGCACTTTCCAGACTTGTTTTAAGAGTCACTTTGTAAATTTTGTTCTAGTACAGATGAATATTATCAAGCTGTGAACACTGGGACAAATAACAAAGACCTCTTAAAAGAGAAAATGAAGAAAATCTCTACTGAAAAACTACAGAAATGTCTAATTAAAGGGAAACTGAGCCTGGGTGAATGGCTGTTTGCTGCAGGGAAAGAATAATATTTCCATTGTAGAATAAAAAGACACTGCAGAGACAAAATGCATTTTTCATTTGGCTGGTATCATCTTGTGATTCATTCAGTATTCACATCTGTTGATAAGAAGAGTCCTATTCACAGAAACACTGCAGAATTGACAGCAATGTCCATTTTGGCAAATTGAAAAGAGAAAAAAGACTCAGTTTTCCTATCAGTGTGTTGGTTGTTGTGGTTTTGCTTAGTGAGGGGGGCCTAAGGTGGCAGCTTCTGTAGGAAATTGCTAGAAGTCGCTCCCCTTTGTTCAGTGGACTCGACCGGGCCTAGGGCGGACCCACTGCTGGCCAAGGCCGAGCCGATTGGGAGCAGAATGTCCCGTGATAGCGCCTCTGCAATAATGTATTTAAGAAGGGGAAAACAGAAAAAAAAGAGAAGAGAAGATATGACGAAGCTGAGCAAGGGCAGAGGCCCAGAGAGGGGAGGCGCAGGCCTCCGGGGCCTTGCAGGCCTCACCCTCTGGCCTCTCGCCAGGCGGCCGACTGGGCCCAACTCAGCCCGGTCTGGCTGCAAGAGGTGGAGAGGAGATGAGATGGGATGAATAAGGTGAAGAGATCCTGAGAGGCTTTTTGAGACTTCTGCCAGCCCGTTGTGAAGAATGAACTTTTCTTGTGAGAGAAACAGCTGCAAACACCAAGGTCAGTGAAGGAGGGGGAGGAGTAATGTGGCTCCTGGCCAAGATTCCCCTGCAGCCTGTGGTGACGACCATGGTGGAGCAGGTTGTCCCCCTGCAGCCCATGGAGGTCCACGGAGGAGCAGAGATCCACTTGGAGCTTGGAGCCCGTGAAAGACCCCGCACCGGGGGAGGTGGATGCCTGAATGCGGCTGTGGCCCGTGGAGGGCCCGCTGGGACAGCCGTTCTGGAGAGACTGCACTCCGTGGAAGAGATAACCTACGCCAGAGCAGTTTAATGAAGGACTGTGGCGTATGGGTGGGACCCCACACTGGAGCAGGGGAGGGATGTGAGGAGTTCTTCCCCCAGCTGTGAAGCAGCGGCGTAAAACAATGCATAATGGACTGACCGCGACCCCATTCCCTCTTCCCCCCTGTGCCGCTTGGGGGGAAGGTAGATAATGTTAAGCTCGGGAAGTGGGAGGGGTGGAGGAGGTTATCTTGTTTCTCTGTCTCATTATCCTGCTAGTTGTAGTAATAAATGAATAGTTTTCCCCAAGTCGAGTCTGTTTTTGCCCATGACGGTAAGGATTTCTCCCTGTCCTTATCTCAAACCTCGAGTCGTTTTTCTTACATTATCTCTCTTTTCTTAAATTATCTCTTCCTGTTCTCTCGGAGGGTGGGGGGAGTGAGAGAGAGACTGCATAGTCTGGTCCGGATCGGGGCTAAACTACGACACGGTACAGTGTGTTCAACACTCTGCACTTGCCTTCTTTGCCCTCAGCTCTTCCTTGATAATGCTCAACTCTGTGAAGTAAAATGGGAGAAGGCACAATGGTTAATTTGCCACTGCAGAGCAGCATAACTCTAACAGAGAACAACAAAGGAAACCAATTCTTATTGCAAGATGGTTCAAAAAGGCAAAGGTTTGCACAAAGCTTTATAACACAATATAATAGTATTTAGTTGAACAGACTTCAACAAATGTCATAGTTTAGCACCACTCAGGACAAAACTGGAGTTTCTAACTCACTCCCCCCACCCTCCAAGAGAACAGGGAGAAATAATATAAGAAAAAAGGCTTGAGGTTTGAGCTAAGGACAGGGGGAGGTCCTTAAAGTTACCATTATGGGCAAAACAGACTTGACCTGGGGAAAACGATTTGTTTATTATTAAAAACAAACCAGGATATTGAGAAAGAGAACAAGAAAACTTCCCCCACTTCTCCCTCTTCCGAGGCTTAACATTATCTCTATCCCTCTGCCAAGCGGCACATGGGGGAAGAGGGAATGGGAGTTATGGTCAGTTCATCACTTGTCACTTTACACCGCTCCTTCCTCCTCAGGGGAAGAACTCCTCACATTCCTCCCCTGCTCCAGCATGGGGTCCCTCCCATGGGCTACAGTCCTTCATGAACTGCCCCAGCACGGGTCATTTTTCCAGGGGGTGCAGTCTCTCCAGAAAGGCTGCCCCAGCACAGGCCCTCCACGGGCCACAGCCTCCTTCAGGCCTCCACCTGCCCCGGCGTGGGCTCCTCCCCGGGCTGCAGGGGGATCTCTGCCCCTCCATGGGCTCCATGGGCTGCAGGGGCACAGCCTGCTCCACCATGGGCTGCACCACGGGCTGCAGGGGAATCTCTGCCAGGAGCAGCATTACTGCTCCCCCTCCTTCTGCACTGACCTTGGCGTCTGCAGCCGTTCCTCTCACAAGAAATTCTTCACAACCGGCTCAGGCAGACGCCTCTCAGGATCTCTTCACATCTCATCTCCTCTCCACTTCTTGCAGCCGGGCCGGGCCGAGTCGGGCCCAGTCGGCCGCCTAGCGGGAGGCCAGAGGGTGAGGGCTGCAAGGCCCACAAGGCTCGCACCTCTCCCTTTCTGCCCCCCACTTCTGCTTCTTTGCTACTTTTTTTTTTAATTTGTTTTTTCCTCTTCTTAAATACGTTATCACAGAGGCGTTATCACGGAACATTCTGTTACCAATTGGCTCGGCCTTGGCCAGCAGCAGGTCCACCCTAGGCCCAGCCAAATCCACTGAACAAAGGGGAAAAACTTCTAGCAGCTTCTTACAGAAGCTGCCACTGTAGCCCTCCCTCACTAAATAAAACCAACACAACGAGTAAGAAGATCAAGCCCATAAGCTGAGGATGCCCCATGCAAATCAGAGAATTAGTAAGAGTTTTAAGACATTGATAGGATTTGGGTTGCACATTAACTAACAAAATATGACTCTTTTTATAATCTCTTACTGCTGTTCAATGTCCCTGATACCAAGTCATGATGCTAATATTATCACAGCTAAAATTCAAAATTCATAGTGTCAACTTTCGTACTGAAGCAGGAAGGAAATAAATAAATCAAGAAAAGTGGTTAATTTATATATATATATATATATGAGTGAGATCGTATAATGGCAGCTGCAAAAAAAAACTTGCACAGAATTACATCTTTCACTCGCAAAAATAAATATTTACAATAATTTTAAACATTTTTAAACATCCTTACTGGGTTTAACCTCCCCAAAAAGAAACCAGTTTTCTTTATGTGTTCTAATTCTCCTTTGAATATGTTTAATAAGCCTGGCTTCTTATTTTAATAGATATGAAAGAAGGACAAAGGCTATTGCTAAAGAATTTATTAAAATGCTCTTCGTATTTTAGATGAGAACTGACACTAAGCTTCTTATATTAAACATCTTCCTCCTTCACATCTCTTGTGAAAGCTCTGCTCTTCCGCTGTGCCCACAAGGATCTCTTATTCCTATATGTGTTGAATAAAGTTTGACCTTCCCTCACAGTACCTTAAAATCTGTGAGGCTGTTTGAAGAAAAAGGCACTAGTCTGTGTGAACAGGAATAAAAGAATCTCTTGGAGAATATTAAAGAAGAGACAGCTGAAAATTTTTCTGTATATAATATACGTATTTCCTTCACTGAGTCCTTTCACAAATTAAATACATTCTGGTGCTTAGCTACAGTAACTGCAATCTGAATAAGACAAGTATATTCTCTGTTATTCTAAGTATGACTTAACTAGTTCTTGTTGGAGAGAAAACTAGAGATGGTTATGATGCTATAGAGAGTCTGAGTAAATAAATGTAATGCAAAACAGGAAAACCAATTCAAGTCCAAGTCCACGGCATATAGTTTACCTGTATGATTACTTGTATATTGAGATGTTTTCAGCTGTCCCAGAATGTAACACCACTCTCCAGTGGTCGAAAAGGTTCTGCTCTGCTTTCCCATTGGGCGTTGCGTGACTTTTCTGGCAACAGGAAAGCCCTGTTTACTTTGAAAGTTGAACTTTCTTTCTCATCCATTTTATTTTTTTTTTGCAGACATGTCATTTTGAAGCTTTCAAGCTTATGTAGGAAAATTTCTGTTGTATCTGTGATGATTTTATGAAGTTATTTAACCAGCCTTGGATGGTATTGCAAAGTCATTCAAGTGTATGACTTCAAGCGATTTCAGATTAGTTCAAAACCAGCAGGAAAAATCAATTATGCAAAATCTTTTCTTCTTTTCACTATTTGTTCATTATTCCTTTAGTAACGAGAATGAAATGTTTCATCTTTGTATTTCCATGCAAAAAGCTAATAAACCTTAGTGGATGAGCATCCATTTTTAATACACAGTGGTTAAGTTTACATCCAAGTTACGTCATTGCTTAGAAGAGTTTCCTTCGTTCTGACTCTTAGAAAATCAAAGTTACTTAGTCTCTTTTGCTTCCAAATCAATTTTTCAGGCACTGACTAAAATGGCCTGGCTTTCAGAAGTGGTGAGCTCTCTCAAACTGTGTGTGAGAGCTACAGGTGGTTAACAGCAATGAAAGCTCAAACCACATCTGCTAAAGAGGCTGAATATGGATTTTGAAACCTCACTGTAAGCAAGAAAGCTTTGACATTTCAAACTAATAATACTGGGCAATTTTTTTATGCATTATTGATCTTTCTGAAAGTAGAGTCTTACCCTTTGGAACCGGGAATGATATCTCTGTATAAGCACAATTAATTGGACTACATATTGCGACTTAATTCTCCAGGCTTTTTTTTTTCACCCAGTAGCAGTGAGACCAGCTGCCACAGAACTGTCCAAAAATGTATTATTGAACTCTCTGAGCCTTTAAAACAGAGGCTGCATATGAACTGCCTGCTGGGACTGTCCCTCACCCCTGCTAACTCTCAAACTCTCCCACAGAGTATTTTGGAGAGTGCCAAAGCCATCTGACATGGCCCAGACTGCACTGGGACAATGTAATAGTGTGAATTTACAGTGCAGACAATTCATTCCCACTGCTTGAGAGTCTTCCTTGGAACTCTTTAACTTACAAGTATGGACATAGCTATAATGTCCAGACAAGCCATCGGTGAATTAATTTATTGACACAACTTGTAGCATAGTTGCATGTAAGCCTATCCACCTCTGTGGTGAGACACAGAGTCCACACCACAAGTTGCTTTACAGCTGAGGAACTGAGATACAGGGGCAATTATCACAGACTGCCTCTGTATTAAATATGACTATACATACTAGGAGAGTTTATACATGGAGATTTAGAGGTGTTTATTTTTATAGAGACTGCAGTCCACCCAGGCCATGGCTATCCAACACCATGAGCTTCTACGTAACATGCAGACTCCCAGCTTAGCCACTACAGCTATGTCACTGCTGCTGGGAGACTGCACCTAGGCTGAAACAACTTGTAAAAAGTTACGTGCTCAGTCAATGTCAAGCCTGGAACTGAAAGCTCTTTTTTTCTATCCTAGGCAAGAGATAACTTTGGTGATATGGTGTTGCTACACAAAGGACACTGAGATAGATTTAAAGTTTTATTCATGGAAGCTGGTGGCACACGTTTACTCTAAAATTACCTTTGGGAAAAAAACAAATGAGAGAAAGAGAGAAAAGAGAAAACAAAAACTTTCACCCATATCTGGCCATGAAGAGGTGCAAGAGAGTCTCCAATGCAAGCATCTTCTTCTGAGGATCCTCTCCCCATGGAGCTAATGATGATAATAATTTTCCACCATGTTTTTCCATAGTAATTGCGGAAATTTCATCTTGACCTGTTCAAACTCCCTTCTGGATACTCCTACTTAAAACACTATTTACTCTGACCGTGGCATAAGTGTTTCACACTGAGTTTGGATATATATTATTGGATAATTCTAACTGGAGGTTTAAATCGCTGCCATCTACAATGTTATTGACCAGCTTTTGATTTTCCTTTGGTGTAAACTAAAAGCTATAAAAGAAGGGCTGGGAAAGGGCAGAGGAAGGAAGGAGTCCTTCTTACTCTGGTGGCAATTACTCCCCATGAGAAATCAGACATAACAATAATATCAGGGTTTGCAGGTGTGACGCTGTGAGAACAGCGGCATGAATACAACAGTGTGAGAACAGGGAACACTGCGGCAGCAGCTTTGGTGGAAGGCGAAAGACCTGCAAGTGGAAAAAAGACTACAGAACTGCAAAGGACAGCTAGCACTACCCAGGTGAAGGCACCCTGCAACAGCTTCGTGTCTGCCCTTCTCCAGCTATCCTCTTATCACCTCCAACACCTCTGCAAGAAGCAGTGAAGAGCTACAAAAGGTTCTCTGAGTGGGTTCCAGTGATCCTAACCATAGGCACAATAGTTCCATGTACTGGGGTTACACACCAGCGAGGAATAATTCTGTTCTATGTTATTATCTCAGACCTCTTTACTAGATTTTATACATCTGTCTTCGAGATTTTGTGCATTTATCTTCTTCTAAATTTGTTAGATTTTATGTATTTCTTGTGTGCATGATCACACAAAACCACAGAGTCCATTTTTGTAAGAGAAGGTTTGCAACAGCAGGCTTATTCTCAGGCCAATTGTTCCATGTTTAAAAGTCTGTTCCTGGTGAGTCTGTGATTTCCTCCACATTCACTTATTTTACACCATCTGAGGATATAGCCCTCTGGCTACAAGCACTAGCTAACTGCAGTTCCAAGACATAAAATTCATTACAATATTAACTTGGCATGTGTTTCATACGGTAACAATTTTCCAGGACAGTGAGCTTTTCCAAGATAGTAAACTTACAATATTTCCCTAGTTGCAGTTATATATTTCAGGCTGCTGCCAGATGCTGCAGATTTTCCTGAGTCTGACGAAGTTCCACACGATTTAACAAAATAGTTGTTGGTATGTATCATTGCTTTACTTAGAATACACATTGAGATATTTATTATTATAGGTCAAAGACGCCAAGTTCAATGTAAAGAAAGTTTTAAACAGAGCCTCGTGCATGCTCCTTTTTTGCATGTTGCAAGTGAGGCTCTGGCTGGTACTGTGACCCCTTTACAAGGCTCAATATAAGCGTAGAGGCACGAGGCTGGGAGAAGAGCAAAGCAGCTGTCAGATAGCACCAGTCACTCAGACAAGCACAGTGTCCAAATGTCTGACCATAGCTGAGTCTGGATGTATTCGGCCCAAGAAGTGAGGTTTTGGTGTTTATGATGAAAGGTGATGCGGGAGACAGTGGAAAGGCATTTGCTTGCAAACGCAGCAAATGATGACTGAAAGCTTTTGGCAGAGTGAGATTGGTTGTTTACATTCTGTATGAGATCTTATTCCTTGAAAATACAGGTAATGAGGTAGGCCTGGGGCTAGTTCAGGAGAATTGTGAGTGACAACTAGTGAAAGAAGCTGTCGACTATTGTGTTGACGATGCTGGTGTGGGGACTGATAAATAATGGTGGATACACCAAATGCTGAGAAGCTGATAGCAGTTGAAAGAAGCCGGTAATTCATCTGAACCAAACTGGACTTGATCATAACTACAGATACACTAGGTAGTCCCCGATAGGAAGAGTGCACTTCTCAGGTATCTGGTCTGGATGGTAATTGGTGTACGTGTTGAAAAGGGAGAGAAGAGGAAAAAATGTGTTTGTGTATACACATATGTACATCCACCCATCCATAAATGAATTGTTTGTGACCATGTAACAAATATGCAACCTGATCTATTACAACATCCCGTCTGCAGAACGACAGGTGGGGGCTGATAATTTTTTCTGAGGGGCTTGTGCCCCACTAGCTGTTGTTTAACATTGTTGTAATGCTTTGCTGATTGCCAGCCTGCCTGAGCAAAGGAAGTGTGAGTGGTCATTTTGGTGGCAAACTGAGTCCTTAGTAAAATAGAGCAATGGCAATTTCTGGTGAAGCAGAACTCTGAAGAAAAACCATTAAATCACCAAGGGTAACACGACCTCCTCCCGTATTCAGTTATTATTCGCTGACAGTGATCAAATGGGGAAAATATAATCAGTGGAGTATAGAGTAAATTTATTGTTCTAACTTCTGAGAATTTGTAGTAGTGCAAATAGATAATATCTCTGTTTTTATGTCTTTCTTGTTAAAACTTGAGTGAACTTCTGTAAGTCACATGTAAGGATTGTTGTAGTGTTCTAGGTCTTGTAATGGCGATTCCTGAGTTAGGAAGGCACAGACATGGCTCCTATTCCATGGCTCTATAAATGATGGATAAAAAGATAAAATATCTACAGCAAGTGACCTGGTCATAGGCACGGACATGGGGAAAGTATGGCCATGAATTTCTTAGAGCAAGTGAATAAACAATGAACTCCACCAGAATGTAGTTTTCAGTTCTTTAGCATCTAAATATTTCACATTGAACACGAAACAGGCTGAGAGAGCTGAGGCTGTTCAGCCTGAAGAAGAGAAGGCTCTGGGGAGACCTTATAGCAGCCTTCCAGTACCTAAAGGGGACCTAGAGGAAAGATGGGGAGAGACTGTTCAGTAGGGCCTGTTGTGATAGGAAGAGGGGATTTTCAAATAGAGGAAGGTAGATTCAGGCTGGACATAAGGAAAAAAAATTTTATGCTGAAGGTGGTGAAACACTGGCACAGGTTGCCCAGAGAGGTGGTGGATGCCCCATCCCTGGAAACATTCAAGGCCAGGTTGGATGAGGCTCTGAGCAGCCTGATCTGGTTGGAGATGTCCCTGCTTCTTGCGGGGGGTTGGACTAGATGACCTCTAAAGGTCCCTTCCAACCCAAACCATTCTGTGATTCTGTAAAACAATGCTGGCTTCAGGGACAGTTAGGAGGCAGAGTTTGTTTTAATTTCAAACAGGTCTCCTGTGTTACTCTCTTGGCATTTTCTTTGTTTCCTTGTTGAGCAGGGTACTTCAATGATTCATTCTCTTATCCTTGTCTAGGATTACAGAAGTAAGGTCTTTTTGCCATTTTCCCACCTCCAGTCCACCTAAGACACCCTGAAGCTCTGAATATGATAAGATCAATCTTGATTAGATTCCTACAGATACGTGTATTAAGGCAGTGGCAAGCTGTTTCTCATTCTGTTCTCAGGTCCTGCATCTCCCTTGTGAGAGTATTCATTATTAGTGTCATTGCTGCTTATAGTCTCTTCTGTTATAAAGACAGTAAAGCCAGATAGTATTTTACTTTGAAAATTCTGTTTCAAGGTGTATCCTCAACTCAAATGTTTTATTTACTACAGAAAAAGAACTTGGTAAACAGCAGAATAGATCAATCTCACCTGTTGACAGATTTGTGTTTTTTAAGAAATCTGATGCTCAGACTATTGAAGACTCTTGCAGAAAGCATTCACTCTCAAAATCTTTTGCTGAATACTTGAAAAACATATTTCACCCTTTTACATTTCACGTTGTATTACTTTGCAAATCACTTTAAGGACAGAGTATGAACAAATTGTGAATGCACTACTACGTCAAGATGTTGCTTAGGGAACAAAATTTAGTAACAGATAACTCCCAGTCATAGATTGTGCTACTTTAAGATCCAGAAACTGCATCTCAATTTTGTCTCTTGGGAAATTGTATTAAAAATTAATAGTAAGCCTATATTAACCACTTGTCATAGTTCAGCCCCGATCGGGACCAGACTATGCAGTCTCCCTCTCTCACTTACCCCACCCTCCAAGAGAACAGGGGGAGATAATATAAGAAAAAATGCCTCGAAGTTTGAGATAAGGACAGGGAGAAATCCTTAAAGTTACTGTTATGGGCAAAACAGACTCGACTTGGAGAAAACTATTCATTTATTACTAAAACTAGCAGGATAATGAGACAGAGAAACAAGATAACCTCCCCCCACCCCTCCCTCTTCCTGAGCTTAACATTATCTCTACTACCTTCCCCCCGAGCGGCACAGGGGGGAAGAGGGAATGGGGGTTGCGGTCACTTCATCGTGCATTGTTTTATGCCGCTTCTTCATAGTTGGGGGAAGAACTCCTCACATTCCTCCCCTGCGGGGGTCCCTCCCATGGGCCACAGTCCTTCATTAAACTGTTCCAGCGTAGGTTATCTCTTCCACAGAGTGCAGTCTCTCCAGAATGGCTGCCCCACAGGGTCCCCCACAGCTGCCTTCAGGCATCCAACTCCCCTGTTGTGGGGTCCTTCACGAGCTGCAGGTGGATCTCTGCTCCTCCGTGGGCCTCTGTGGGCTGCAAGGGGACAACCTGCTCCACCGTGGTCATCACCACAGGCTGCAGGGGAATCTTGACCAGCGGCCGCATTACTCCTCCCCCTCCTTCTTCACTGACCTTGGTGTCTGCAGCTGTTTCTCTCTGTCCTGGTTAATATTCACCTGAGCTGGGTGGAGAACTGAAGCTGGTAGCCCCTATGGCTGGGATAATTAATTAATTAGCTAACAGCTGGGGTTAATTCACCCAAATTAGCCAAAGGGCTATTCCATCCCATCTGACATTGTGCTCAGTATATAAGTGAGGAGGGTGGTGAAGGGAGTCTCCTGTCCCTTGGAAGTAAGTAGGTGTGGAGATTTGTTGTAAGGCATTGTACTGTATTTGTATTCCATCACTCTTTTGCTCTCTTTTGTCATTGCTGTTAAATTTACTTTTTGTTCAATCTCAACCCACGTGGTTTTTTTTTTTGTTTGTTTGGTTTTTTTGTTTACCAATTCTCCCCCTGTTCTCTCAGAGGGTGGGGGAAGTGGGAGAGAGACTGCGTAGTCTGGTCCCAGTCAGGGCTGAACTACGACGCTCTCACAAGAAAAGTTCTTCGCAACAGGCTGGCAGATGCCTCTCAGAATCTCTTCACATCATCCATCTCATCTCCTCTCCACTTCTTGCAGCCAGGCCGGGCAGAGTTGGGCCCAGCGAGAGGCCAGAAGGTGAGGCCTGCAAGGCCTATGAAGTCTGTGCCTTCTCCTCTGCACCTCTGCCCCTGCTCAGCTCCTTCACTTAATTTTTTTTTTTTTTCTCCTGTTTTCCCCTTCTTAAATATGTTATCACAGAGGTGTTATCACGGAACATTCTGTTACCAATTGGCTCGGCCTTGGCCAGCAGCGGGTTCGCCTTAGGCCCGGCCGAGTCCACTGAACAAAGGGGAAACTTCTAGCAGTTTGCTACAGAAGCTGCCATCTTAGGTCCCCCCATCATTAAATAAAACCACAACACCACTAGAACAGTTAAGCATGGTTAAGCTTCTTTTCTCCGCTCAATGTTTTTTCAGGAATTTGGAAGGCTTTTTCCAAAAAGAAATAATGATCTACTTTGAGCTGGAATTGACTCTAGGAAGTCTTAGAAGAGACCTCAAAGAAGGGAAAACATGCAACCAGAAACTGGCTGACCTCAACTGAAGCCAGTGAAGCCTAGACCACTAAGGGACCTGACTTGCTGCTCTCCAGACTCTGATTTACATTCAATTTGCTGTTACCGAGGAAGTTCCTATGTGTCACCTAAGCTGTGGTACCAGCTTACGTGTGAGTGCTTTACATGAGAAAATGCCAGGTAAGTCAGTGTAGTCCAGTTTAATGCAGATTAGATTAAATGGTAATTGCAATAACACAGAAAGCATCTATGGATAGCTACTGTGGTTCAGCTTGTTACATTAGTCTAACTTCTTAACTACTGTAGCAGTAACTAAGCAGAGCCTTCAAATAAAAGAATTTGGGGCAATGAGGTAAGTCTTACTCTGGGTCAGATTCTCCAATTTGACAAAGTTGTAGCTAGCAGACCGTCAGAAAAAAAAAGAAACAAAGACACCTTCATGGCCCTGAATTTGGCTTTGATCCCCAGTACAGCTTAGGGAAATTTACCTGCCCGCCCCCCTCCAGCCCCAAGGCACTATTTTGTAGCTAGGCATTGCAGAAGCATTGTGCAATTCAACTATATGCCTGTCTGTTCCTGATATACTGGACCGCTGGCCTAGGAAAGGGGAGTATCTCCTGCCGTTCTGCCTCTACACCATTTTGGCATTCTCTCTTAAAAGACAATCCCAGCTCTTACTTCTGCATGTAAAGTAGTGTCCATATTTACTGTGTGGGAAATATCTTCATAAACAGTGAAAATCCACTCCCATTGCAATGTTATAATTCTTAAATTGTTCTGTCTCCTCTACTCCGAGGCTAAGAAAAGGTATTTTTTTCCTGTCTTTCAGAGGCAGCTGTCTCAAGAGAGAGGTGGATGTTTTCTGCTCAGTATTTTAATTGGAGGGACAAGCATGTCTTCGCAAGGACAAGTTACTGATGCCCTTGGGGCAGCCCTGATGAGTATAATGCATTTTCTCATAACTGGAGGCTAAGCAGGCGTTTTCACATATATCATCTGCTAGTATAATTAATAGATGCCTATATTTATATATCAGAGCTGAGTGATGATGATAAAAAAATCGCTTAGTGTTCAACATGTCAACATATTAAATAAGACTGGGATACCTTGAGTCCCAAATGGCTGTAATAAATATTCTCAACTTTTCCCTAGTTCCCCGTCTAGCTGTCACACTCTCCTTTGTTCTGATTAATAGAATCAACCTTCTAAAGTTAAAGATAAGAAATAATTTAAAATGGCATAGCAGGATATCTGTAGCGAATGCATATTCTGTTCAATACAGAGGAAGAGAAGGAAATAAGAGACTTCAGAGTGGCTTTCAGCAAGGGATTTAAGAGTGTAAACAGAAAACTTTGTGAAAGACATCCTCTCCCATCTCATCTCTGCTCCCACTCTCTGATGGATATGCACTCGTAACTTTGTCCACAAAATTTACATCTGTTGTCTTTTACACTCATTCTGCACAGATAACAGCTTTGATAGATATTAGGCTGGCAAAATCCATACCCCAGAGTTGTTTTGTATTGTCCTATTTCCCATCTTTCCTCAGTTTCTCTGGCACCTTTGATCACGCTGCCAATACGCTGCAAAAGAAATGCATTCATTCACTTCAGCACAAGAAGGAAATGGATTCCCCTTGAGTCAAGGAAGAGCTGTTCATGGAAGACTAAATTCTGTCAGCGTTTCTTCAGGCATCATGCAGCTCTCTCAAACTCATAACAGCAACCTGCAGTAGCTGCTCTTCTCATCTTGGACAAGAAATATTATGTTCCATAAGCCTGTCAATACAAACCAGCAGACTCAGTAGATCAGTGAAACTGCATATTTTCCACCCAGATCACATCCTGCCCTGGTGTTGCCCTCTGCATCTATGTCATGAAGTTTATAGGAAAACTCCTCTGCACTGTGGTCGCAATTACTCGTAAGATGTGTTGCCACTAGTTTAGTGCATAATATATCTTGTATTCATTGGCCTAAATACCACGTAAGTCTCTGCATCCAGTAAATGAAGAAGTATGACTTCTTGGAAGACTTCTTAGGAGTTATGCAGTGGATCAACACTACCTTGAGTATGAAGCCACCTATAGCCAGCCAAGAGGACAATGTCAGGGTATTAGTTGTGCAGAATGTGGGCCGTGTTAACATCCCCAGACATTTCTAGCAACAGATACCGTGAAAGTCTTTGGACTGTGACCATTAACTTACAATTTGTATCCATGGAGCTGAGCTACTGTATTTTCAAAAGCCACATTTTCTACAATGCTTGTGAGGAATCTGATACCGCTTCACTATTTATTTTTTTTTTGGGGGGTAGGCTTAAGGAAATCTTCATCTCTCCTACTGTTAAGTGTTATAGTGTAGGCATGAGTACAGTTTGAGTTCCAGAGTTTTAATCCTTAAGTAGATATCAAGGTTTGGAAGAACCTGTTTTTCAGAATACAGAGAAGGTGTTTATGACAATCTCAGGTACACACATCTACTTTGCAGACACAACTGAGTGAGAAGAGATTTACCTTCTTTTCTTAGAGATATGCTGCTTACGAGAAAACATATTATCATAGGGGAAAGATTGATTTGGAAGGAAGTGTTGCCTATTGGTGAATCACGCAAAGGAAGAGGACTGAGGGTAGTGCTGCTTTCATGGGCTGGTTAAAATGTTGATAATGTTGGCCTAGAGGGATACACTAGTGAGCACTCAGGGAGGATTGGCACCTGCCATTTCTCGGACCGCCTGTTCTTTACAGCCAAATAAAAGGAAAAGTGCTAGTGGTAGAAAGAACTGAATCACTGAGCAAAAGAGTAATGCTATCATCAGTCAGAAAAGCTCTCAGAATAGTAAAGTCTGGGCTCTCATTCTAAATATTTAAATACCTAAAAGTTTGTTTGCACAGTACCTTGACATATTTCAAGAAAACAAAATCCTTAACAGTAGGGGGAATGGAGGTCTTTCTGTAGCTGTAGCCACTAGGGACACAACAGAGATGTGGGAAGTCTCACACAGTGGCTAGTGCCAGGCTAGACTCAGGGATGAGGATGGCAGCCAGGTATTGCAAGAAGGACAAGCCAGGGATAGAAGCCAGAAAAAGCAATGCTATTTTTAAGCTGGTGGTGTGGGAAATACCAGTGATCAAAGTCTGGGCAGTCAGGACACCATGGAAGACAGGACGGGATGGTGGGTTCAAGCCAAAGCCAGGTGTTGTCTGTTAAAAAGTAAGTCTTGACTACTGAGCAGTCAAACTAGAACGCAGACCTAGGTCTCCAGCATCAGGGGGCAGAGTAGGCAGTCGGGGTAAGTGGACAGAAGACAACTACAGGGGTGAGACACATGGCAAGTGCCATGTTGAGCAGAAAGCTGCTGGCTCATGTAGCCTTCTTGGCTGGGCTAAGAGTTTGAGCGAGGTCCTGATCCCTGCTGTAAAGCTCAGTTTCCCAGGGCCTGACAAGTGACACTGTTAAAAAGCAGCAAGAAAAACTCTCAGTGAAGTGCAAAGATCATTCATAAAAATGCATGTGAGCACTGATGCCTGAAAACCAGATCCCCTTGTTTGTGTTTTGAAGTGCCTCTGAGAGCAGGGCACTCAGCCACCCCTTTGGAGAGTGAAAGCAGTCTGCAGCTTTTCAAAATGATATCCTTGTAACAGCATTCATTATGAATGTACTGTATTTTATTCCACCACTTGAAGTGATCCCTGTGGATCTCAGAATAAAGCAATGTGTGACCTTCATGGAGTGGGACCAGCTACAAATACCTTGCAGTGCAAGAAAGGTGTGATAGTGCTAAGTGACTTGATACTTGTAAGGAATTGGTCCTAAATCCTTGGGAAAAGCAGAAAGAATAATCTGCTTGTTTCAGTCAGTTTTTCTCCTTTGGGAGTATACTAGAGCAGATTATGAAGCTTTGGAATGGATTCATTCTTAGAGCACGAGATTCTTTGAACACTGATCCTACTGCTGCAAATGAAGATTAAGACTGTGTGAACATATTATCAGAAGACAAATCTTGTGGGAATATTCTTTTTTTTTTTTTTTTTCTTAGGTTGTGCTCAATTTTAAGCAGCAGATATATCATACTTTGTTATTAAGGTGAAATGCAGTAAACGACCGTGCGTGAGCCTTTCCCTAATGCAAGTCAGATCAACGGCCTTTAAAAGGACATAATTATGGGCAATGAAGAATCTGTGGGACAAATGTGTAGCCTGTGTGTAAAAGGAATGTGTGGTGCCACTTGTCCTGGCCTTCACCATATCCATATATGTGTGCTCTTGTCTCCAGTTTCTGTAAAGCTGGGTGAGGTGGATGCCTGAAGGAGGCTGTGGCCCGTGGAGGGCCTGCCCTGGGGCAGCTGTTCTGGAGGGGCTGCACCCTGTGGAAAAAAGACCCACGCCGGAGCAGTTCATGAAGGACTGTAGCCTGTGGGAGGGACCCCATTATGGAGCAGGAGACAAATGTGAGGACTTCTTCCCCTGAGGAGGAAGGAGCAGTGTAAAGTGACAAGTGATGAACCCCCATTCCCTCTTCCCCCTGTGCCACTAAGGGAATGGAGGAAGGAGGTAGAGAAAATTGAAATGAAGTTAAGCCTGGGAAGAGGGAGGGGTGGGGGAAGTTACTTTGTTCTCTGTCTCGTTATCCTGCTTTGGTTTTAATAATAAACAAATAGTTTTCCCCAAGTTGAGTCTGTTTTGCCTGTAACGGTAGCTTTAAGGATCTCTCCCTGTCTTTATCTCAAATCTTGGGCCTTTTTTTGTATATTATATTATCTCTCCCTGTTCCCACACAGGGTGGGGGAAGTGAGCAAGAGACTGCATAGTCTGGTCCCGAGCGAGGCTAAACTACAACAATGATATAATAGGTGGAAACTCATTTACAGACCTTATCTTGTGAGTTGCTAAATATCCTCAGTACCAGTTAAAGGCAGTGGTAGTAGATGTGAAAGCTGGTCAGGGCTGAAAGGGATGGACCCCTGGTTGTTGATATTTTCAAGTCACACTGTTTTCAAGCTTATACCATGACCAAGAATTGTCCTTGAAGAGACACATCTGAATTATCTCCTGGGCTATTTCTTTCCTTTCCACAGCAATCTTATTTAGCCATGACTTGTGTTTTGAAGCCATTTCCCTCAAATAAAGCTAAAAGAAAAGCTATCTGAAGAATCACATAAATAATAAATTCTATTTTTAAATGTCAACCCTAAACAAACATCTTAAAACCAAGTTAAATGGTATTTCTTTTAAATTATAAGGAATAATAGAATTTTGCAGAAAACCAGCCTATTATGACATTTGTTTGTACTTCATATTAACGTCAAGCAAGCTCCAGGAGTGATGCTGAACTTTCTGTTCTCCCAGTTGATTATAGCTGGGTATTTGAAACAGCTGCTGCTTCTCATGAAAACCAGTGGCCTCTGTGAGTCTTAAAAGCTTGCCCCCCACCATTTCTGATGCTGAACGAGTTATGTGATTTAAAACTTCATAATTACAATTGCCATCTATATTTCAATTTTCTGACATAATTCTTTTATTTTCTCTTGTTTCTCAAGACTCTTGGTTCACACTGCGTTCTGCATTATACCATCCATTGATTGATTTATGGATGTTTCTCTCCGAGTAAAAACCCAATTTGCCTTTTTTATGGACAACATGTTTATACCCTGGTGTTAGACTTGAAAACCTTCTCATCCATACTGATCTAATAAGTATTTCTGGCTTGTGGAATCGAAGGATGCATGCAGTAAATTCTGTTCTGACAGGGGCATCCCCTAGAGGGTTCATAAAGTTTCACTGGCTACATTTCCTTCTTATTTAAAGTAAGGCAAAATAATAGGCAGTAAAATCAAGAGCGAGGAACGTCTATACTCTATCAGAGGGCATCTCTTGATGAAACCCGAAGTCAGGGAATGGAGCTTTGCTTTAAAGTGGAATAATCATGCTCAATCATTTGGTGCATTACAGAAATAACTCTGCTGTACAGCCAGCCCACACATCTTTGTTTTGACCCCCAGAATGTTGTAGTTTGGGTTCCTTCCTCCCTTGTTTCATTACTAGCAGGAGAAGTCCGGTATCACTGTTTTCTCTTCAATCCCAGAGGCTGTGCCAGCTGCTTAGCTCAAGTTACAGATGTCCTCTGGAGACATGGAGTCCCCACCCTCCCACCAAACCTCTTGTGGGTTTTTCTCTGGACTCTTGATACCCCATTCACATGATGGATGCTTGTAGAGCATCTTTCCCACACTTACCAAATTCCTTTCTGTTAGCCTGATGTCTTTCTCTTCCCCAGCAACGTTATTATTTTTGTCTTTTCTCACAAAATCCTCTCAGGGGACCCATATGTCTACCCCCAGGTGATTTTGTTCCCTGGTCCTCCTTCTACCCATGAGGCCCATTCCTACCCAGCCAATATTCCTACTTCATCTTCAGGCCTGACCTTTTGAGCATTGGGTTCACTCTTGTAGGAGCTGACCCACTGGCAGGAACCAGATGCAGCTGGGACTTCCTGCTTATTTGATGCAGAAAATCATGAAGACCATCTCCTGACAGCTCAATAGCACCCAGACTGAAGAAGAACTGGTTGGAAAAGAGTGGTGAGCATCTGCTTGGCTCTGGGGTAGGATACAACGGTGGTTTTCACCTCTCCAGAGGTTTCCTCAGGGATGGGAAGGGGAGGGCCAGCATCAGTCCTGGCACATTCCCATCCCCTGGGTGGCTGATGACTGGGGAATCAGTTATTTTTCATCTTGAGCAACTTCACTGACTATTGTAGCAGAGCATCGGAGTTATTCTGCTGGCAGATTATGCTTGCTAGCTCCTGTGAGGTGTCAAAATGCTTAGAGCAGCTTTCCAGGGCAAAAGCAGCCATGAGCGGGCACAGAAGAGAATCTGTAGGGAACAAGTCCTAGTGAAGTTATCTTGCACTCCTTCACTTAGACAAGGAGAATGAATCTGGGCCTTTTTTCTTCCTGTTTTAGTGCTAATTATTTGGCTTCAATTGCCTAACACGGTCATTTCAAATGCTCTGTGCAGTTCCTGGTGACTGAGAGCATCCTCAGAGACATGGAGCCAGATCCCTGTGCCATATAAATCCACATAGCTTTCCTGACTTTTCCAAAAATACGTTGGCCAAGTGCATTAAGTCACTGGGAGAAGCGAATCTGTTACCAAGAGCTCCCACAAATTGCCTCTCCTATCTCAAGGTGGTTATAAAATTTGAGGACTGGATTAGAGACTGTGGGAGTGCTCTTGCTCTACTAGCTCCCTTAGGGAATAAAAGAATTGAAATGGGTAATGAAGTATTCATTGAATTTGCTATTTGCTTCCCCCCTGCTAGTTATTTGTTCCTCTGAGAGCCTGTCTGTAGACTAGACTTCCCTGGTGTCTTTATATGTTTTTGAGGGGATCAAGTGTCTGTGATGGAGGGTGGCAGCCTCTTTAACCTGGTTTGTTGTTGGGGAACTTGTACTAGTGCTGGTCTGTACCTGCATCTGGGACACAGGAGGATATAAAAGGCCGTGTTATATAACACTTGGAGTCATCCATTTGTTTTCCGTCATATCTAAAATTATCTTCTTTTTTTTTTTTTCTGAGGATTTTAGCATGTATTCTTGTCTCTGTGACTCACTTGCTCTACTTAAATTACAAAAATGAGGAAAAAGAAATGCATACTTTTTCTTCACAATTATTCAACTATCGTAGTCACTGCAAAGCACGCCTTGATGGTTGTGAGGTCCTGACGGAGTTTTATCATTAAGATGGGGAAAAAAAAAGAGATTGAAAACAAGTTATCACTGTCCTAAAGACTTCTGTGACTGAGTAGAAATACATAGATTTTTTTCTAGTTTGAGTAGCTGAAAAGCATTGCTTTTGCTAACAACATAATGCTCACCACCTTTATTAGCTAACCTGTGAAGAATTCAATATGAAGGGAAATTCTTTCAGGGTTTGTGTTTGACTAGGAGCTGTCAGAGCCTTTTCTCTCTGACTTCTACTCCTGTCAAGAGGGAATTAGTTTTGCGAGCTGAACCCACTCCTTTGTGCTGGAGTGCTGCCAGTTTGGGCTACAGAAAGCGGTGGGCACTGCTGCACTGGGCAGAGAGTTGATTAAGCAAACTAGCGATTAGTTTTCACAGGCATCTGAAGCCTTTTCGAAAGCTGAGAGCACAAAGGGTGTTTGAGCTGACTGAGAAGTGAGAATTTTCATTTGGATATAGGAGGACTCAATTTCCTCCTTTTCCAGGAGATATTTTAATGCTCAGCTCTGAGTTCAACACTTTTTGATTGTAGTAATCAAACACTGTGTTGGGAACATGTGGTAGCTCTCTGTCCCTTTGGTCTCTGGAAAGGCTTTCCCCAAGAACCTTGAGACAATGTGGCTTCCTGTATAGATATATACAAATAATTTGTTGTGATTGTATACACTCCAGAAATTGTCCTGCTGATTTGTAGCAGAGACAAAGCCACTGTCTGCATTATTTGCTTTACCAGTGGAAGGGGAGAAATAGGTTGTTCAAATTTCAACTAGAAAACATAATGAAATCTCCCAGTTTAAAGAAAATAAAATTTTGGTAGTTGATTAGAGCAGCTCTCTACCTCAAGCATCTAGCTTTTGTCACAGGCAACAAAATTACATCTTTTATCTGTTTGAAAACCTAGAAATATATATGCTTAGCAATCTTATTAATCACATTACTGAACTTCAAATGTCTAAATGCAGCATTTGAGTCAGAAGGTTAAACTCCCTAGACTCCTCATACAGTCAATGAAGAGAGAAAAGATCCTCCAACAGGCAATTCAAGCATGTAAGTCCTGTTCCTTCTCCAAATTGTCCTCAGGAGGAATTTCTTCCCTTCTGCTATTCAGTGGAGTCCCAGGGCTCTCTGCCACGGCAGCAGATAGCTTTGTGGGCAGCTTGAAGACAAGCTGGAAATAAACCTTTTGCAAGGGCTCAGGTAGCATCAAATGGCAGATTTCAAGACGTGCCAGATGTTCCTTCTTTTCTTGGGAAATGAGTCAGATCAGCAACTCAGAATTTCAGTATGCTGAATAAATGTTCTGGACTGTGGGACAAATGTGTTCTCTGCTGAAGTCCCAGCACAATCCTTCCCATAAGCTGATTTCTGGGTCAGTTGCAGAACATATTACATATTACACCATACATAGTTTGTCTTCTATTCTTTTCCCCAGATACTTTGATCTTTTTTTTTTTTTTCCAATTGAAAAACTATTTTTCTCATTTTGGTTACTTTTTAAAATATGAAACTTTTGAGTATTCTTGAGTTGCATGCTGTAATGAAAAAGTTTTGGTTACTCAAAGCTCTACCTGACATGGCTATTGATTGCCAAATGCGCAAACCAAATGGAGGAGGGAGTGAGTATCAGAGGTTTGATCATTCAGACAACATGCTGCTTTATAAAAGATTAGTCTGCCAAGTACAATATTTCTAAAAGAAATTGTTAATATTTTGCAATATTTCTGACTCTTCAAAATTTGATTATATCTTGACATAAGGATGACTTTAATTCACAAGTTTTCATGCACATCTGAAGCATAACTACGACCTGTTTGGACAGGTGGTCAGTACCTGCAAGGAAAACTAGAGCTAACTCAAAGATGAGTGTCACCTCCTATCTGTATTTCATACTGGAATTCACTTTTTCTCCACCTCTCTAAAGCAGCACCTACAAATTGCCTTTTGGCCTCCGAAATTTCATAAATGACTCTTAGAGGAAAGATAAAATCCTCATAGATAGGAACTGAAAGAAGCAGGACGAGAAGCAAAAAGAAGCAAATGTACTACAGATGTATTAATTGTCTTATCTACAAGTAGTTCTTATGCTCATAGGTGTAGCAGAAGAGAATCCCTTGCTCCGAAGCGTTTATGACTCATCTAGAAACAGCATTTGGAGAGCAGAAGAAAGAAATTCACATAATACTGCCCCCCTCCTAGAAAGAGGACTATCTTATGTTTTAAAGTATTTCTATTCTTTTTTTTCCCCCCTGTGATGGTTTAGCCCGAATCACCACACAGTTTCTCGCTCACCCTCCCCCTCCCAGGCGGGATGGGGGAGAGAATTGGGAAGGAAGGAGAACTCGTGGGTTGAGATGAAGACAATTTACTAAAATAACAAAGGAAAACTACAATAATAACAGAATATAAGGATATTAAAATATACAAGGTAAACAATGTATGTTTTCTCACC
>WHYT01017613.1:331324-375332 GCA_009806455.1 Tetrax tetrax
TAATTCACAAGTTTTCATGCACATCTGAAGCATAACTACGACCTGTTTGGACAGGTGGTCAGTACCTGCAAGGAAAACTAGAGCTAACTCAAAGATGAGTGTCACCTCCTATCTGTATTTCATACTTGAATTGACTTTTTCCCCACCTCTCTAAAGCAGCACCTACAAATTGCCTTTTGGCCTCCGAAATTTCATAAATGACTCTTAGAGGAAAGATAAAATCCTCATAGACAGGAACTGAAAGAAGCAGGACGAGAAGCAAAAAGAAGCAAATGTACTACAGATGTATTCATTGTCTTATCTACAAGTAGTTCTTATGCTCATAGGTGTAGCAGAAGAGAATCCCTTGCTCCGAAGCGTTTATGACTCATCTAGAAACAGCATTTGGAGAGCAGAAGAAAGAAATTCACATAATACTGCCCCCCTCCTAGAAAGAGGACTATCTTATGTTTTAAAGTATTTCTATTCTTTTTTTTCCCCCCTCAAACACTAGGATTGTAATTGCCATTTTATAGCTAGGGAACTGAGACGTGGAGAGTTCATCCCTACGAAAGCCACACATCGCCATTGATTTTAATGGAGCAGAGTTAAATCTGAAGAAATTTGCCCCTGAGTGCACAGGAATATGACGTGGAGGCAGGAACAGAACTGATTCCTTAGACTGTGTCTGTAAAAACACAGTTAAGGTACTGGCAGGCAGTGGTTTAGTTGTTAGCACGGTTCCTGGCACAGTTGGGATCCATGAGAAAGCGTGAGATAGTCTGGGCCAGGGACAGTCCTACAGAAGGCAGCGTGGACAATGCCAGCATGTTTTGGAGTGGAATAGAGTTTTCCTATGTGTTGAGGTATTTGCCCTCAGCCCTAGCGAATGATGAGCCTTTGAATGCTAAACCCTTCTCCTTTCCATTCAGCTCAGGTGGTAATATGCCTTATTTGAAGCTCTTGAGCAAGATTAGTATGTGCAACAAGGAGTTAAGAAAGTATATCATTAATACTGTTCCCTCCTCAGTGCTATGGTGCACCAGTTACCAGCGCTTTACTCGTGTTCCTTTCATTAGCTTCCCTATTTTTTTTCTTGTGTGATTTTTCCCCTCTGTGCAGGTATTCACTGAGCAACCACAGTTTGCCTTGGCAGCCTGTGATGGTTTAGCCCGAATCACCACATAGTTTCTTGCTCACCCTCCCCCTCCCAGGCGGGATGGGGGAGAGAATTGGGAAGGAAGGAGAACTCGTGGGTTGAGATGAAGACAATTTACTAAAATAACAAAGGAAAACTACAATAATAACAGAATATAAGGATATCAAAATATACAAGGTAAACAATGTATGTTTTCTCACCACCCAATGTCCCAATGACCGATACAGCCCGTCCCGAGCAGCGATCACGGAAACAAAACCGAGCGGCAAGCAAAGGAGCAAAAAGGGAGCCAGCAAGGTAGAGGGAACGATGCCAGCAAACTGAAGAGAAAGATGGATGCCAGGAAGGCAGATACCCGCCCCGGCCAGCCCCCACTTATATACTGAGCATGACGTTTATGGCATGGAATACTCTCTTTGGCCAGTTTGGGTCAATTATTCTGTCTGTCTTTCTCCCAGCTTCCTGCATCTGCAAATTAGCAAGACTTGGAAAGCAGGACGGTGTCCTTGGTCTCATTCACATCAACTCATATCATCAGGGTGTTTATCAACATTCTTCACACACGAAATCCAAAACACACCAGCTACTGAGAGAAAAAAATTAACTCCATCCCTGCCAAAACCAGGACACAGCCCCACAACACTGTGAATAAATGGAGTGGGCTCAGTAATCCCCCATATAGGCAAATGGGCAGAAATTAAAATATAACGGGTCATAAAACTACCAAACTCCTATAGCAAAAGCAATGATCTGTTTTACTTCTTCACAATGTTAGGACTTTGGGCACATTTTTACCAGTATCCGCTTTCCAAATACGAAAAATATTACCTGATGCCATGCTTTGTCTGGTTGGCAATTCTGAATAGAAGGAACTATAGATGGATTAATAACTATATTTATGACCATTTGAGTCTTTTTTTTCCTTGAACATGCAAAGGCTTATTTTGCATCGATAATGAGGTATTTTAGTTTCTGGGGATTGTCTGAGAATTATAATTATCTACACTGTCAAATAATGATGTGAATTAATTATAAATCTGTGTTTGGAAAGTGCTGCCTGTACATCCTTCTATATAGGACTAGGAACAACAGAAACCTCCCCACCCCAAACCCTAAACCAAACAAAAGTAAAGAAGATCTTGAAACCAATACTAGGCAGTGTGTGCCCCTTTGCTCATCATCAAATGTGTCATGATTCTGTACCCATTTACACAGGCACACCTGGGGCATGAAGTCAGTGTAAATGCGATACCTCAAATCTTGCTGGAATTCAGTAGCAAACCTGGCACAAGGCTCTTGGAAGTTTATGGAAATTAGACTATCATGCAGGAAGAAGTGTATAATGAGCAGAGTTAGAATAGGAGACCTGGGATGAGCTTATGAAATAATTACAGACCCAAAATAGGAACTTATCAGCTGAAATATTAATTGATTGCAGGATGACTATGCTGCATGGGTGGGAATAAACTGTGAAAAACGTAAACATGGGTTTGGGATGTACTGGCTGAGGGATTTCAGGGAGCAAGCTTGCAAGGTGCTGAGCAGGTCACATGAGGAATATTGTCTACAATAGTCATTGTCAAGAAAAAAGATCTTTAAATCCAAAAGACTTGCAGAGAGAGTTACTGTAAGTACCACAGAAATGGAGGAGCTGTTTATGTCTCCTCTCACTTGGGCACAGCCGAGATTAAGAGAAGATAAATTTCTCTCAATAAGTACTCCAGAAGTAAAAGCATCTTCTAATGAGTTCAGATATTTTAGTTAAAACTCAGTCTTGGCACAAGAACAAACATGTATAATCTTTTTTTCTATGAATTTAGTTTTTGGTTTAGTTATTACAAGGTTTAAAGTTTTGCAACTTTCTTGTGGTAAAGAGAATGAGAATAAGATATTCTGTCAAGGACAGACTTTGGTTAATTCATGAAAGATATACGACTGTATATGAAAGACTATATGCTGTGGCAGCCTGTGACATGTAAGAACAGGGATAGATAATCCAGGAAATTCACTTTAATATTCCATTGAACATTTACAAACATATATTGTGCACAGTACTTAGAAGAGACTACATACAGCTGCTCTTCTTTGCTGAAGACAGCGGAATATGTTAATGGAGCAATTTGAGACTGAATTTTTCAGGTCTCTCTTTCAAGTCCCTCTTCCTGTGAAAGTGTCTTAGAATCATAGAAGTATGGAATAGAACTAATTATAAATAACTGTTTAAATCTTAAATCATAGAATGGTTTGGGTTGGAATGGAACTTCAAAGGTCATCAAGTCCAACCCCCCTGCAAGGAGCAGGGACATCTCCAACCAGATCAGGTTGCTCAGAGCCCCGTCCAACCTGGCCTTGAATGTTTCCAGGGATGGGGCATCCACGACCTCTCTGGGCAACCTGTGCCAGTGTTCCACCACCCTCAGTGTAAAAATTTTTTTCCTAATATCCAATCTAAATCTACCTCCCTCTATTTTGAAACCGTTACCCCCAGTCCTGTCGCAATAGGCCCTACTGAACAGCCTCTCCCCATCTTTCCTGTAGGCCCCCTTGAGTTCACCATAAATCACTCAGTTTTGATCATTATTACAATTGAAACAGGAGGATCAACCAGCTCTTTCCTACCACTAAGCTACTGAAAAGGGAGTGGACATGGTTTGAGGCTTTAAATCCCTCTTTTGCAGAGGTGCCTAGACTCAGTTTTGAAGATGCGTCTCTATCCAACAGACTTGAGTTTCTCTGATGTTTCCTCTTGAGTGTGAGGGCATCTCCATGCTGGTGAGAGGGACAATGGAGCTTCTCCTTCCTGTACACAGTGTGCAGGGTGTCTAACCTGTCTGTACAACCTCAGGCCATTGAAGTGGACACCTTGTAATTTCAATACTTGACTTCTTGCATTGTGCAATGTTGCATCACGTATGGGACCTCATTTCACATCTACTTTTTTACAGAAGTCCATCCACTGTGCTGTTTGAGGATTAAAATTCTGCTCTGTGTGGGTAAGAAACGTACCTGGATAGGGGAGTTCATGTTTCAGTAACATGAAATCAGATTCTGACCTTTGAAGTATAGCTTACATGGGCAGGAGTGGAGATTTTTATGTATGTTTGTGTAAAAATGTAGTTAGAAACTTGGGGAGTGGCTGAGAGTGAACTCCACATTTGATGGACAAGTTAAATGCCTGTAAAGGACCATTGTCCCTGCGGCAGTAAGAAGTTTTTGTACCAATTTTTCAACGTATGGATCTCTAAGCTCAGCTGGTATAAGGCGATGCTGAGCCACAGGCTTTGAAAGCGGCTAATTCATATCCATTGAGAAGATAACCCTTAGCAACTTATTTTATCAGTTTAACTTCCAAATCGCTTACAGGATTTCTCTTGTAAACACTTCCCCCTCTAAATAATGGATTCTCTGACAGAGACTGATTGTCCTGGCAGAGTTATGTTCATTGATTGTTAGCAAATGGCTTCCCCACTCAGTTACTTGAACAGTAAAATAGTCGCTGTAGTCACAGCATTTTACAGCAGTGTTTTGTAAACGGTTTACATACATCTTAATATCTACCCTTCCCTATGTAGCTACTCCACTCTCTCTGCTGGATTGGCTACCAGGTTGATAACCATATGGGGAAAGTTGGTTTGAGAAGACAGGATGAATATTTTTTTTTAAGCATTGCTTGTTCTACCTGTTTTTTTTTTTCCTCCTGATATGCTGGTTAACTAATAATAACATTTGTGTCAGCATATTTAGCAAGCACTAGAAAGAAGACATAACTTTGCAAAGTCAAAGTGATCGTAGTAAAATGCAATACAAAGTATTCTTATTTCTCTTATTGCAAAGTATTCTTATTTCTCTGTGTTTAAATATTTCTTTCGATAGAAGCTGAGAAGTATTGGTGATGGTTGGACTGGATGATCTTTTAGGTCTTTTCCAATCATGATAATTCTGTGATTCTGTGAATAGGCTTCTGTTTTAAGATAGCTGAAATATTAATCTAGCAGACATTTTCAGGTGAAATTTTTAAGATGACATCTGTGATATTTAGGAGATTGAATACCAACACTGGAGCATGATTTGCTGTAACCTTTTTTATGGGGACCTGAGGCAACCTGACATTCATATAAAATCTGTACACTATGTCTTTGGGAAAGGCTGCCCTTAAGTTCTTGCAAAAAAAACAGTTGAAGAATTGCTTTTGAACACACCCTCAGAAGACAGAGGGTAGGAGAGCCAAGAGAGACTCTCATGGAACACCTTACTCATGATGTTGTGAAGACGATGGCCTAGAAGTACCTTGACCATGCATACTCAACAGCATGATGATGGCTGGTTCCATAAGGCAGTGGTATAACTGTGACATGGCTGTCATGACAGGTATGGCATAACCTCTCATTACAGGTTTTTCATGCCAGTAATTGTTCATCAAGTGTCCCTGGAAAAGGCGCACTCAGAAAAAAAACTCATGTGAACAATTACGGATGTCCTGCATGCATCTAGAGATGTTCCAAGAAAAGGATGTGGTCACCATTATCAGGGTCAGAAAGCTCCTTTGCACAGTGCAGACCCACCTGACTCTCACTGTGCAGGATTCAAGGACTGTCTTGGATAGGTTTCCTTGGCAAAAGGAGCTTGAGATGCCAGACAGCTGTTCTGGGGAACAGCAGAAGGTCCTGTAAGAAAGAGCAGCCCACATGCTATTTGCTTTCCCGCATGAGGTTATGAGACTTATTAACACCCGGCAGTGGGACAAAGGATGTACTCTCAACTCCTGCAGGACAGGCAGGAGCAAGTCTGCCCCAGTGACTATCCAGTGTGTCACCAGCAGCCACAGCCTGTGGATGGGACACGTCACACTGGCCAGACCCAGGCCAGAGGTGGCCAGCAGTGGTCCTTAGGGAGGAGGATAAAAGAAACAGCAACAAAATGGCTGTTCTTGAGGGAGGGAAGGACAATCAACTGTTCTGCATCATGGTTAAACTGAACCATTAAATATACCCTAGTTTCACAAGCTTCTCCACTCTGCATCTGTAAATCCTCTATGTTCTACTAAATCCTTTTATTTCCTATATTTTGTCTTCCCATATAATTTCTTAGCTTTGTCTTCTTTCAGTGCTCCATAAAAGTGAACTCTGGACAGTAAGAGCTGTTGTTTTTGTAACGCATCTGTAGAATTAAAGGCAAAATGGAGCTTAAATGTGAGTGGAGGTTCCAGGCACTATTGTAAGTATTCTGTAAATGATAATAGTAACATCAGATAATGATTACTTTTAAGTAGGGCCCTGATTAAAAATCAGTGTTAGAACCCAGGTGCTGGACAAGGGAGAGTAATTGTCGACAAGGAAAACAGTCCTGCTCAGGGGGTTATGGAGCTGTCTGAAGCTTTAGTCATTTTTACCCCAGAGATTAGGACACTAAAAATTGATTGGGCTGTTTTATTGCTGGGTAACTGAGGTATTTGATTAACTTCTACCGCAGGTGCTGAGAGACAAACAATTCTCCCCATTTTCTTGACTTTAATGAAGTATTAACCTTGAAGCTGTCTTTTCCACTGTACCACTCTGGTGTCCCTTTGGCCTGCATACTGGATGTTTAGGGGTGGCTTTGCTGGAGCTGAGTAGATACAGTGCTGTCTGTATTTCCCTTGACTTTGCTGCATCCTTGTGTGACAGCTACCTTATGACTCAAGAAGATGATTGGAGAAGAGTGAGGAGATATGGCCACTAAGTCAGAAGATATGGAGGTATGGGAAATTAGGGAAAAAAAAGAGGGTGTAATATCCCAGACTGTCATCAAAGATTATTCTTTGGAAATTGTCACAGAGATATAGATAGGAAGGAGTCAGAAGTCTGGAGGAGACCTGGAAATGGTTGGAGGAGGTTCAGAGCTCAAAAGGAAAATGAAAGCCTTACGTAAAGGACAAAGTTGGTGTCTGCTCGGTCCTGGTGACAGAAAGTTTTGAGGATGCTTTTCTGAATCACATTAAAAGTTAATAAATAAACAAAATGTCTCATTTTAATTACACGGGTGGGTTAGGTGTCCCATTAGTAAACATACTTTCTGTAATTGACTCACATTTTCCTTATCTGGTCTAGATGTTCTTCATCAGAAGTGTGAAATAATGAGATAGATAATAAATGCTTGTGTTTAATAGAAGCTTCCCTTTGAAGGGACAAAAATGTAACAAGGGTAAGTAAGGCAAGGGTTTTTTTTTCTGCAAAATTAGCAATATGTTACCTTTAAGTTTTTCTTAAACAAGCAAAGATTAGACAATTAAAAGGTAGTAGATAACAGTAGTTGTCACTGCTCACTACCATGTCTACCATGTCTACATGGTGGTAGGATTGTAAGAGAAGGCTAACTAAACAGTACAGACCTGTTTCCAAGTCCTTAATGATCAAAGAGGAGTAATAGTCTGAGGTAATAATAGGTGGAGTTTAATATTTGGCTTGGCCAATACCTAACCATAAAAGAATAATTGTTCTGAAATTTTGTTATAGAAATATTTACTAATATTTCTCCTCATGTAAGACAAATTGCATAGAATAACTTAAAAAAAAAAATAGGTAAACTTTTGTGTAGAAATACCAAGTGTAAGAAGTTGGGGTTGTGTTGGAGTTGAGAAGTGATGCTGCTGCTGGAAGATGCTGTTGTTCTGCGGAAGCAGGTGTCAGACTGGTCTCCCAAGCCATGGTAGTCACCATGGGCAGGTGAGGCTGTTTTGTTATCTATGGCTGTCTAGCTTGCCCTAGAAAAAGTACATTTCTAGCTTACTCTAGAAAAAGTACATTTTGCTTATGCCTTAATGTTGCCTGGATATAGAAGAATATATTGAAGAAAGTGTAAGAATGCAAAAAAGAGTGGGTTTTTTATACTTTCCCTAGGCCTGGGCTTGGTTTGATATGTCTGTAATTTCGCAAGGTAAAAAATGTGATATGTTATGAAGTCACTATGGGTCTCTGTTGTCACTTAGTTTGGCTTGCTATGCACAGCCAATACAGCTGTCCTAAGATCTCTCCTTTTGATGTTTTAACAGTATCTACAACAGTCCAGGGTAAGCTGTTCTAATAAGTGAAATATTCTAATCTACCTTAAAATTTACCTTAATTCTAACCTGAAATTGTTTACCTTCCCTTTTAGCCTCTGGAACACATTTTTCTGTTATATTGAAAAATCAACTTCTTGTTCCCATATATACTCAAGAAAAAGAAAGTACATGATGGGAAATGATTCCAGGATGAGGAAATTGAGATCTCAGCAGTCCTTGTAGCTGAGATCTGTTATACAGACCTCTGTAAATCAGAACCTACGACCAGAGGAAGGCAGCAAGAATGATCAAGATCAGTGATTCCCCTGCTGTGACAAAGGATTTATGTAAAACTGTGTTGTGGTTTTGTTTAGTTAAGGGGGGACCCAAGGTGGCAGCTTCTGTAGCAAACTGCTAGAAGTCGCTCCCCTTTGTTCAGTGGACTCGGACGGGCCTAGGGCGGACCCACTGCTGGCCAAGGCCAAGCCAATTGGTAGCAGAATGTCCCATGATAACACCTCTGTGATAATGTATTTAAGAAGGGGAAAACAGAAAAAAAAAAGAAAAAGAAGAGAAGATGTGAAGAAGCTGAGTGGGGGCAGAGGCACAGAGAGGGAGGCGCAAGCCTCACGGGCCTTGCAGGCCTCACCCTCTGGCCTCTTGCCAGGCAGCCGACTGGGCCCAACTCAGCCCGGCCCAGCTGCCAGAAATGGAGAGGAGATGACATGGATGATGTGAAGAGATCCTGAGAGGCGTCTGCCTGAGCCGGTTGTGAAGAATTTCTTGTGAGAGGAACGGCTGCAGACACCAAGGTCAGTGCAGAAGGAGGGGGAGCAGTAATGCTGCTCCTGGCAGAGATTCCCCTGCAGCCCGTGGTGCAGCCCATGGTGGAGCAGGCTGTGCCCCTGCAGCCCATGGAGCCCACGGAGGAGCAGAGATCCCCCTGCAGCCCGGGGAGGGCCCCACACTGGGGCAGGTGGATGCCAGAAGGCGGCTGTGGGGGGCCCTCTGGGACAGCCGTTCTGGAGAGACTGCACCCCGTGGAAGAGATGACCCACACCAGAGCAGTTTCACGAAGGACTGTGGCCCATGGGAGGGACCCCACGATGGAGCAGGGGAGGGATGTGAGGAGTTCTTCCCCCAACTGTGAAGCAGCGGCATAAAACAATGTGTGATGGACTGACCACAACTCCCATTCCCTCTTCCCCCCTGTGCCACTCAGGGCGGGGAAGGTAGTAGAGATAATGTTAAGTCCGGGAAGAGGGAGGAGTGGAGAGGAGGTTTATCTTGTTCCCTGTCTCATTCTCCTGCTAGTTTTAGAAATAAATGAATAGTTTTCCCCAAGTCGAGCCTGTTTTTGCCCGTGACGATAACTTTAAGGATTTCTCCCTGTCCTTATCTTAAACCTCGAGCCATTTCTCTTATATTATCTCCCCCTGTTCTCTCAGAGGGTGGGGGGAGGGAGAGAAACTGCGTAGTCTGCTCCCGGTCGGGGCTGAACTACGATGAACTGTAAAAGAAATACTGGGGAAAAAAATTCAGTCCTGACAGATCTGATAGAGGGTTTAACCTTGGATCAAGGCTTTCTAATGAGACACAGCCTCTTGTCCCTAGCTGTGACCCATCTCAGCCTAACTAGTTATGTGCCGCCTTCTGTTGCTTCAGAGGAAGGCAAAACCTCTCCTCTGTTCCTGAAAACAAGATATTAATTGAGATAAAAATAAATCCATCATGTAAGTGTGGGAAAAACAAATGCAATCAGCAGATAATAACAGATCTTTTTCAATCAGCTTTAGAAATTCCAGTAATTTTAAAATCCAAATTTTCACCGACTGTGATTAAGGAAGTAATCTCTCTGTTTTTTTTTTATTGCTAAGCTAATCAGAGTGGGCTCCTGAATTGCTCTCAGCAGAGTCTATCCTCAAACTCTGTCATCACTCCTGCAATTCCTTAAGACCTTTCCAGTATATCAAAATCTTTGTGGGTCCAGAAGTGGGCACTGTATTGCTATAGTGGTCAGAGCTACTTCAAACACGTGTACAAAAGCATATACCCCAAGTCAAGATGTTCAGATAGCTGCATTTCTCATCAGCCCTTTGGTGACAATGTCATCTGGGAGATTGCACTTAGTCCAACATCTGCCACGCCGTCAGCTCTATTTCAGCATGTTTCCCAAGACTGTCTTACAGCCAGTGCTTGTGGACAATGCTGATGTCCTTTTATATAATTCTGAAGCATGCATTATTTCTTTCTTCCCAGGTTTCCAAATGATCCAGGTACTTCTCTCTCACTGTCTTCCTCTGTAATAATCACTTGACCATTTTCCATCTTAGTTTCAAACTTTGAATTTTTTGTCTTTGGACCAAAAAGGAATCTGTGCAGGGCCTTGTAAAAATATCTTTCATAAAAGCTGAAGGTCATTCTTTAAATGTAGATACTGCTTTAAAAGGGATGTTATTTAAACATAGTGTTTTTATTTAAAACTCTTTTTCTATTGTTACAAGTAAACCTTTCCAGGGAAAACAGAATAAAACATTCTCTGGGGTTTTCCAGTTTTATTATTCTGCATGTTTTGAAAGTGCTCTGGATACAGTTGATTTCCCCATGTTCCTATGTAGTCCATTAAGTCCTTCTATAATGCTTCAGCACATGCCTAACTTCACTCATGGGAAGGGGCCACATGGCAGTAAAGAGAACAAGTCACACAAACAAAATTCTGCACAGATTTTAGCAGGTCGTTTTCCATGGAACATATAGCAACGGCGTAGAGAGTATTTAAAACAAAGGAATGCAGTTATACATCACAAAGCTGGTCAGATCTAAGATGGCATTTAAAAAAAAAAAGAGTTGGTTTTGAGGAAAAATTCCAAAGGTATTAAAGTGTTCCACAGGTGATTTTTAAATTATTAATATTATTTATGCATTGATTTTTCAGGTTTCCATGGCTATACCTGTAGCTGCAAATAAAGCAGGCCAAGGACTGTTAGCCTTGAAGGAGCTGGTATGACAAAGATCATGTCTTGTATCTCTTAAAAGAGGGTGGCCACATGAGAATTATCTACTGGAGATGCTGCCTGGTCATGGTAACGCCTGAACCATACCTGAACTTTCCCTGGGAGGTCGTTAGTTGGCCTGGATCAAAACCATTCTATGGACCCTGCTAATTCAACGTGCTCGGACCTGCATGTCCTGTTTAGTGCTTTAATATAGATACTACTTGTGACTCTCTGCCTTTAATTTAGCAGACATACCTCCTCCCATCTCTTTATACTAATCAGCAATTAGCTTTTAAATTCTTAGCCAGCTAATTAAAAACGACAGGGATTTGTTCTGAGGGAAATATTCTTGAGTCTAAGACAAGGCATCACTGCCAGGGGGTAAAAAAGTGATTACAAATATATACTTGTTTCTTAGCAACCACTGAAAGCTCCCCTTCCTAATCATTACTGTACATTTCCTTGAAAGCTTTATTAGTTCAGAGTAGTGAAAGATCAATTAATCTTAGTTAAAAACTGGCAGTATGAATAATTTTTGTGAAATTCTAGCTGTGCCTGTGTTTAATGTTAAGACAAGCAAACATTCTTGTTTTGTTTTAACAGTTTTTAAAATAAAGAGCTGGAAAATACTCAGACACAGAATATGTGTAAACAACAGAGATGAGTTTTCCGTCACTTGGTAGATCAGTTCCTGCTTTATGCTCTTGGAAATTCTAGTAGCATAAATGGGAAACAGCTTACCCATGAAAGGTGTGATGAAGGAGTCCCTCTTGCTTTACCTGCAGCAACAGACAACAAAAGCAGAAGAAAGGGAGAGAATAGGTTTCTCCAAATCCTCCTGGTTTACAGAAGTGTCATGACATTTCATCGTATTACTAAACAGATCATATAGAGAGAGTGCCTTAGACAAAGCCAAAGCTATGGAAACAGTCTTTAAGTCAGTGGTTGCTGTGTATATGAACTCTAGTTTCAGTAAGAAACTTAAGGGCATGATTTTAAAACCAGAAATCCTTTGGTGTTACGTGTGAACACAGAGCTATCTACACAGATATGACCGTGGTACTGGTGTCTCATTAGTGCTGTGACAGATTTATACCACTATTTTAACATACCTTCTCTAGGCTAACAGCAGGTGGTGCTGGTAGACAGTTACAAGTCCCATTCTCTTGTTAATGAATAAAAGTCTGTTGTTTTTGCAGAAGAGGGTATGCACTTTGGGTAGATGTTGACTGTACCGAAAGAGTATTTTTCCTGACATCATCTTGGATTGGGTGAGGTGCTCTTCAGACATTAGATTAATGTTGAATTAGACTGCAGCACTGGTCTGCACCACTTCAGAGGAGATGAAAACCACTGTTCTTTCTTATAACAAAGAGAACATTGTTCTGAGCTCCTTCTGTCTTAGAATTGTTGCATAGATGTTAGGATAAAGTCATAGATAGGCTAAACACATAAGGAAGAGTAAAGCATATTAGGTATTTGCAACCTTACCTGAAGTGTCTGCACTCCATCTGTATTATATGGTGAGAATCAGGTGTCTGAGAGGAGGAAAGTGCTTGCTTCCTGATGCTTTCAGCAAAGGCAGATTCTGAATTGTCTAAAAAAGCTAATTTCTCTGCAAAAAAACAACTGTTATCTGAGTTACAACAGTTAGCAGGCAGCTAACTTTGCAGAACTTTTCCCATCCAACTACATTGGATAACAGCGTGTTTTCCCTTCCTGGGAGTGAGGATAGGGACATAAAGCCTCTACTCCAGCGTGCACTCCAACTTGCAGTAGTTGTTGGTTTAGAGGTGGCTCTTACAGTTCATTTCACAGAATCACAGAATACTTGAGATGGGAAGGGACTTCTGTAGATTGTCTTTCAAACCCTCCACTTTCACAGAATCACAGGATCCTGCCAGCTATGCCAGCTAGTCATGAATGGGTGATTTAGACTACTTTAAGAACCATTGTCAAAGGTATTAGCAAACGTGGTTTTACTATGATGTTGTAAAAGTGCGACTTAGCAAAGTCTGATGGCAAGGTTCACTATTACTACATGGCACAACATGTCCACCAGGACCCTCAGGTCCTTTTCTGCAAATTTGCATTCCGGCTGGCCTGCCTCCAGTGTATGCCAGCACCTGGATTATTCCTCTCCTGGGGCAGGAAGTGGCATCTCCCTTTGCTGAACTTCATGAGGTTCCTGTTGGCCCATTTCTCCATTCTGTCAAGGTCCCTCTGAATGGCAGCACAACTATCTGATGCATCAACTACTTCCCCCAGTCTGTTATCATCTGCAAACTTACTGAGGGTGCAGCCTCCTGTAGTGTTATTCAGTTCATTAATGAAGATATCAAACAATACTGGCCCCAGTATCAGTACCTGGGGTACACCACTAGCAACTGGCCTCCAAGTGCACTTTGTTTCATTGATCACAAGCCTTTGAGCCCAGCAGTTCCAACAGTTTTCAGTTCACATCACTGTCCACTTATCCAGCTGATACTTCATCTCTCTATGAATGTGGATGCTATGTGAGACAGTCTTAAAAGCATTACTAAAATCAAGATGAACAACATCTAGTGGTTTCCCCTCCTCCACTGAGCCAATCATCTCATCTTAGAAGGCTGGAGTGCGGTGAGGCTCACTGCAGCTTTGGATTTCCTGCACCAATCTCCACACACTCAGCTTCTCTAAGTCCTAGGTAATGGTCCTACTTTCAGCCCTGCTCCTTCTTCTCGGGATCCTGTACTTCACCCTCTCACAGTCCCAAAGCTGCTCTCAGATTTCACATCGTGACCAGTTGTTTCTTGTTTGTGAGCATCTCCCCTCATTGGCTTCTCAGTCATCTGTGTCAGAAAGTTATCACCAACACACTCCAGAAACCTTCCTGATTGCTGTGCCCTGCTGGTTTGTCCCTCCAGTAGATGCCAGGGTGGTTGAAGTCCTGCACAAGGACCAGGACCTGTCAATATGAGACTTCTTCCAGTTGCCTGAAGAAGGTCTCAGCTATCTTTTCCTCCTGATCAGAGGGTCTCTAGCAGACACCTGCAACGTCACCCACTTTGATCTGCCCATTAATCTTGACATATAAACTCTCAGCTGGCTTATGGCCCACTCCTCTACAGCACTCTGTGTATTCTGCCTGCTTTCCCACATAAAGGGCAAAGAGCCTTCTTCAGGGCACCAAAAAAAAAGCAAAACAAATTAATCAAACTCTGAGGTAATGGCTGAAGTCCTTGCTGTGCATTCAGGGCTGCCCAAGGCACACAGAGACCCAGCAGTGTTACCCTGACCGAACAGAGGGAAATAGGCACATTGGCAGCACATCAGTTTACTCTCAGAAGCACAGAGCTGCACTCTGTCCCTAAAAAAAAAAAAAAGCCAACAAAGGCAAATGATCTGTTGTAGCTAGGAGACTGATAGGTAGTGAAATAGATACACAGGAGAAAAACGCCTATTTCCAATATAATAAGGAGATTTGTATGTGTATGTGTATAGAAGAAAAAGCTGTTTATGCCTAAAGTTATGTGCAAGACATTCCCTAAACAAGGAAAAGTTGCAGTGTAAGAAGAATAATTTAATATTAAGCACAGCATATATAGTGACAAATCTTGGTATACCAGTCTCTACTTGTTGTCCTAAGTAATAAACACTCTCCAAGCTGTGTCCATGATGAGACAAATTTGTGCTGGTATGAAGGGAGAGGCACTACTAGAAGAATACATACTCAATGGTTGCCAGATTTCTTTTGCAGTTTCAATTAGAAATAGCTGTTATAGAGATAAACATCTTGTTTTTTGTTTTTTGTTTTTTTTTTTCTGTGCAGGACTCTCTTTATCAGACAATAGCAGGGGAATCTGGAGGAGTTCTGCTTGTGTAAAGGTGGAGATATTAGATCCATGGCTAGTAAAATCAACTGGGCTGAAAAATGTGGTAAATTTTTGTCAGCTATGGGAAAATGAAAATGGGAATGTCAGTGACTGTCTGGCTTAGAGAGCAAGGTGATAGACTGTTCTACTCGAGTATTACAGATAATCTGATTTTGATCTCTCATAAGGAAAAGCAAGAATACTAAAATTATAGGTAACTTCTTGTGTGACATTTTATCTAAATCTTTCTTATAGTGTCTTATAGAATTGAAATCTGAATTGTGCCAATAAGCCACTGAGTGAATTTTTTCATTGGGATTAGATATCTTCCTCTTTTATTCAGCTTGAATAACAGCAGTCTCTTCTCTAGGAGAAACAGGCCTTTTAAACTCAATTTCCACAGTCGTCTTCTATCATATATATTTGTATTTCTGTCAGTTAAGCTATAAAATCTCTACACTCACGAGTCTTCCTAATTAACAATCATGACATTATCTATATATACTTTCTTAATAATGTTGCTAAATAAACCTTCATAATATCTAAAATGAAAATAAGCACAAGGTGCTGATATTTCTCAGTCCTACAGCATCATAAAGGTAGGAAAAATTCTTATTCTAGATATTTTACACTCTAAAATTGTAATCCTGCGAAGACAAAGACGCGGGAGCAGAAGGGAACCCAGCGTAACTGAGTATAGTTGCGACTATCAAGGACAAGATTATCCTATGATCTCTTGAATAATAATGGGATTAACAGAAGATGCATACACTATTCTACAGACTCTGTTGCAGTCTATTCTCCTTGGTTTGTTGTTTTTTTTGTTTTTGCTTTTCACACATTTTTCCGTAATGAAAAATAATTTAGATCTTAACAGAGCTATTTTCAGCTGAAGTGACTATTGGGCTGCTACAGCCAGCAAAGTGGTGGGAAGAACAAGCAATAACAGAAGAGCATTGAGTCCTGGGAAGTCTGTGGAGGAGTGGGATTCAAAGAAATCAAACAAAATCCAAAAGAAACTGTATATTAAAAACAGCAATGAAAAGGAATAGAAATACACCTCTCATTCTCACTTAAAGGAATTGCTTTTCCGTTGAAAGGTGATATAATACTATTTTTATTCCAATGTACAGCCAGAATTATATTAAAAAGCTCCAAACTCCTTTTTTCTCCCTAGTGTTATATGAGGACTCCAAAAAAAGTTACACTCTTTTTTTTTTGGATGCCACTTTTCTTTCTCCTACTGTTATATTCAAGTCTAGAGAGCATAACTGAACCAGTGATCAGTTAGGCAAAGTTCCTGGCTTAGGTTAATTTGCAACTGAAAGTGTTAATCCTACATTGGTTAAATATGATCTTAACTTCATCCCTAAATTGGAAAAATCCATGCAATATGATACATAAACCCTGTTAAATGGCAGCAATTAGCTAACACTTCAAGATGCCAGACGAGAAGGCTTGCTCTGCCGTACCCACAAGAAATATTGGAAGCAGGCAAAACAGGACTGTTAGCAATTAGTAAAGGAAGAACTGAAAGTACAGGAGTGTGTGTTGTTATACCTCCACTTAGTCCACGATGACCTGAACTTTTAGTAATTCTATTGCCTCCATCTTACTGAAAAAATGTTTAGAGAAAGGTTGCAGGATATTTAAAGCTAAAAAATGTCTTCCATATTTTGAACAAGTACCTAAGCAAGGGCTCTTCAAGTGCCCCCGGATAAGAGTAGGAGTTGACTGAGGTCTGTAAAATCCTGAATAACACTGAAGAGACTTTCATTATCACCACATATATGAAACAATTCATCCTTTATGAGCTTATCCTGGACTAGTTGTGAGTATTCATGTGGAACTGATGCTGGTTTAGTTAGCATTGATGGCTATGGTCCCTGATGGTCCTAAGTCACTGAGCTTGATTTGGCCAGTCCTCAAAGCTCTTTGATTCAGAAAGCCAGAGCTGAAGTGGCTGTGTTCCCCAATTTTTCTCACCTGTCCTTGAAGTTTTGTGCTTTTCTGTCCCATCTTCCAAACAAAAGAGAGTGATCTCATCCGTTCTTGATATTTTGTTTTTCGAACCAGGCCTTGTGATAATTTGCTTACTTTTCAGGAATTCTGGTTCCATCAGACACCCTTCTTGCCTATTCTATGTCCATAGTTATAGTCTTGCAGATTTTGTTACTCGCATGTGTTTTCCAACACCCTGTTTTTGAAGTCATATTGAAAGCCACAATTTGGATTTTGCAGTTAGGGCTATTATTTCTATATTTTAACTTACCTGTGTTACAAAATACTCTTTGTGGCTTTAAAATGTTACAATATGCTTTTATGATTATCCTTATTATGGTGTTTTAGTGTGCTTATGAATGAGTTTAAGGCAAGCAAGTATTAATTATATCTTGTTCTGTGTGCATCTGTCCTATGGGTGCAAGAAATCTCTGCTTCGGCTACAGGTTTACTAGAGGATAGCACACTCATAACCAACCAAATCAGGCGATTCTTCATAAAACTTGTGAACTTCCTTGTCATAAGATTTTCTTAGCGCTAAAACTGTGTAATTAAAAAGTGTAGGCAAGTTAATAGATCAGAAATTTATCAAAAGCTCTTGAACACAAAGACGTGACATTTGGGCTTTGTTGCCAAAAACAGATATCCTGAAGTACATGACACATCTGCACAGAGCTGGCAGGTATGTCACAGGACCTGTAGGAGACCTATGCCTTTCTAGAGCAGCAGCTGGATACCGAGTAAGATGCACACAAGGTTTTGAAATAGCAGCAGGTACCTACATTTAGGTTCCTGAATCCTATCCCAGTCTGTCTCAAAAAATCAGAGAGACTGTTGGAGGCTGTGTACCTGTCACAGCGTCAGACAGACGGCCCTTCGGTCTAACTCAGTCCTACTGTTTTTATGTGATGTGAACCTTGACGGGGAATGAAGAGGAAGATCTCTGGGGCATGGGCCGATGTTAGTCTGAAGTGACATTAGCATTACAGTTATGTGGAGTCTAAATTGAGGCAAAATCAATGCTAGGGGAACTGTGGGGAAGCTGTTGGCTGAGGGAAAGATATGTATCATTAGAAGCTGAAATATATATGGCTGTCAGGTTACAGACATAGGGGATGCACTGTAAATCACAAATGAGAATCCTGAGACAGAGTCAACCACGACTCAGCCCGTGGTCTTGAGCAGCAGGATGGCTGAGTCCTGCTGTGCCAGATCAACAGCACATTGCTGCTTTACCGCGCACTCCTTGTCACTGTACATCACAAAAAAAAAGGTCCTGAGCAGTGTAACTGGTGCTAAGCCTGTGGAGAGGGGGAGCAGCCCAGTAACAGCCCAGGGAAGGGAGCAGACTGTGACTTAATCACCAGCATGTGGAAGAGGCACGGATGAAGACAATTGCTTTTTGAGTGAAAACCTCTCTACCAAAAGAGAGGTAGGATTGATATCAGACTGTGGCTGAAGTGATTTGCTTAAGGACTTTTAACTGCTTTGTGAATGACTGCAGTTTCTCTGACAGGAGAAAGGCATTCGAGGCCCTTTTGCTAGTTCTGTGTATTTTCTCATTTCATCTTTAATATCTTCAGAGGAAATCAGCTGCTCCAGTAATCTGTAAGAGGGCGGAGTCTGTGGTTTTGACTGATCCTGTGGTGGTCTGAATAAAAGATCAAATTCCTGGTGAGAACTGAGACCTGATATACCCGTGGAAGGAGCTGAGACTGTCAGCACTACAACAGCAGAATACAAAATAATGTGCAGACCAGACTTCTAATGATGGTCAAAGATTTTACCGTCAACAAAATTGTCAGCAATCCACATAAATGGAAGCTGATCTTGTTGATGCCAGTGCAAATACAGAACTGTGCAGCTGCGGTTAGAGGACTCTGTCTTTTACAATGCAAAATAAAGGCAAAAAAAAATCAGGTCTAAGTATATCGCAACGGATTCCTCTAGCATGGGAGTAAAAGACTCACTCAGTCCTTCCATAAGGTGTTACCAACTTTAACTGAACTCCTGATTATTACCCTCCTTTCTTTTGCTAGCTGTCAGAGTTAAAAACCCTTCATTTCAGTGCTGGTATTTTTATTGTACAAGTCTACCTGGCCCTGTTCCAGTGTGCAAAATGGAAATAACAGCAAGCCTGAAAGTATCTGAATCTGTCAAGAATAAACTTCTCTTAAATAGAGTACTTAGCAGCATGTATTCTGGTAATGGGCTTGCCGTGGTACAGACATTGTCAGTTGAAAGACAGATGTGAGTACAGGAAGAGTATAGACTGAGGGGAATTTTGCAACATAATGAGAAACACCTTCACGCATGATCAGAAAGAAAGAAAATGTTATGGGCCCTGGGTTCGATACAGTTGGCACGATTTTGTTCTTAGTTACTCTAGTTTAAAGGCAATCTATTTGCCTTAAAACCATACCAGTAAATGGAATCAGGATCTTTTCCATTTTCTCTTTGTACTTAATGTTTGGCTGTCTGCAGAAAATGAATCCTAGACATGAGCATGAAAACGTCTCTTGGTAGAAGTTACGCCAGGTGAACAATGGCTCTGCCATTCCTTTCAGATCTAATCTAGCTTTTGTTGATGTCAATGGTTGGACTGCATTGGCCATTGAGGGGAGTAGGATTGCGACCTAAATTGCTGTAATCTGAAATAATATTGAAAACGTATTGTCACATAAATTATACTGTAACTGGCACAGCTGTTCTTAAAATTAGATGCTTGTCTGTGTGAGAACTAAGCAGCTAAATATCTGATGGTGATATGATAACAGAAGGTCTTATGTCCACAGGATTAGCAATGATGCATGTCTTAAGGACTGTGGCCAAAAGCACTAAGGATATATCCTTATCCAATCTCAAAGAAGGTCAGCATTTTCATGTTTCCAAAATGTCTTTGTTTTCAAACAGACTAATAGGAGTGCTTACTTAAACCTTTCAGACAAATTTGTGCAAACTTCTGAGAACTCTCCCTGAACTTGCTTTGTTTACAAGCCTTCAGATGAGTTAGCTTAAAAAGGAGGTGAGTTCTCATAAAACTCTTCAGAAGTTCAGAAAAGGAGACTGAAGCAGAATGAAACTCATACTGTATATAATCTGACCTATTCACTGATACATCTTGTGTTACTAGATTACAGCATCTGTCTGTCCCACCTAGCAGTGACATTCAACACTCATGATATGCTCTGAAGTCCAAATTCTGTTTCCAAAACCAACTATGTTTTATCACTCTGAATAGTTTACTCTAATATAAGTTACAGTTACATAGCGCTTTTTTTTTTGGGTGCTGATTAGCAAGGTAGTGAAGAGATTTGCTAAAATGGAGTGGTTGGATAGCTAGATAAGTAGCTGTAGAGGTTAACATCTCTAGCTGCTAGTAGTGTCTGGTGACAGAAGCTGTCACACGGAAGACTGTCTGATTCAGAAATTAACTTCTCTAAAGCTTCAGAGCCATAAACAAAGAAAGTTAGCTCTTGACTTTTAGTGCATCACAGAATAATTTGGACTAGGAGGGACCTTTAAAGGTCATCTAGTCCAACCCCCTGCAAGGAGCAGGGACATCTGCAACCAAATCAGGTTGCCGAGAGCCCTGTCTGACCTGGTCTTGAATGGTTCCAGGGATGGGGCATCCGCCACCTATGAAACCAGTCAGTAACCTAAAATATGAGATTACTCAGGAGGTAGAAATTGCCTATTCTGTTTGCGTAGAATATGAAAACCAGAGCAGCACATCTTGACTCTTCTTTTTTTTTTTTTCAGAAGGATTCAGCCAAATTTCAGCTTCCTCTTTCAGATGCATGAAATAATCCAAATTTAATTAGCTATTCACATCCTGAATCAGCTGATATCAGAATGACTGATTATTAGGAGAAAAAATAGACTGAAATTACAGCAATGAAGACTCAATTTAATGAAGATGAGAATCAGATTCATGGTTCATTGTTGTCATATCTGAATTTCTTACTTTGGAGACAGATTCATGGCCAGATGCTAAGCGTAAAATTGTGACATAATGAAATTATGCATGCTTCATCTCTATCTAGTCAATAGCTTCTTCCATAGATTCACAGGAATTAAAGATGGGAAAGAATATCTATGCCAAACTGCCCGCTTGGCAATGTGAATTTCTCCCTTGCAGACTATTAATAATTGCTTTCTCCATTGCACTTGATATTATTTCTTCTTATTTCATAGGCCTTGTTGGATGGGAAACAAAAAGATGTATGTGTTCTTCTCCACTCAATTTGTAGATGTTCTACTCTGATTGGTCTTGGGGACCATCAGCATAAATATGTTTAATAGTCTAATTAGAAAATCTCTTCCCAGTATGGCCCTACATATGAATTTTGTAATTTATTACAAAGCACATGAGTCCCCTCATGATGCTTCTCTAATTATATCCTTTGTTAGTGACTCATTCACATAGACATCTATATGCAAAATTATGTTGTAAAGTGCATGCATCTCCACATCTTGGCCTGGGAGATGGTCCAAGCAGATTGCATCCTGCTACTGCAGCCACTCCTGACCATCTCTAGCATCTGTACCCACTCAATTTTACAGTTTCAATGGGTCAAGATGAAATATAAATGTGTTTGGAACTGACATTTTTGTTGAATACTTTTTCCACTGAATCAGACAATGCAGACAATTTTCATGGTAGCATTTGGATTTCAAGACAAGTCTCAACAATTACACTGAAATGGATACAGGCTGGCACTGGAATCCAGGAGCTCACGTGATCTTCAGTATTGTAGGCACTCCTTCCAAAGACCAGAATTTTCTACTCCAAAAAAAAAAAAGTCTTTTTGGTCTCCTTCAATGCTATTTTCTGAAATGCCAGATGTCAAATGATTCCTCTTCCAGTAGCTAATTTCATTCAAATGAATGCAAAAGAGGAAATGTGGGGAGTTTAGGGGTGTTAGGAATGTGTTTCCCACGACACAGAGTCTTTTATTGAAAAATCTCTGAGCTTGATGGTGAGAGGGAAAGGAAAGCCTTCAGCTTGAAGAGAAGGATTTTTTGATTCTTCCTGAAAACAAGTAGAAAAACATCATTGATATAACAGAAATGCTTCTCCTCTGCTGGAAGATACAGGTTTTGCTACAAGTTCTCACCTTGGCTTAAGCCAGTGCTGTAATGTGGTTTGATTCAAGGGAGAAGCCAGATGGTGTCCAACACCAACAGCTGGTGCTCATGTGGAGATTGTTTTAATAACTAGCTCAAAAGTTGCAGTGATATGAGACAGGGCTGGGAAACTGATTGGACTGAGCATGAGCCCACAGTGTGCCCGGGTGGCCAAGAAGGCCAACGGCATCCTGGCTTGCATCAAAAACAGTGTTACTAGCAGGAACAGGGAGGTAATTGTCCCCCTGTACTCGGCACTGGTGAGGCCGCACCTCGAGTACTGTGTTCAGTTTTGGGCCACTCACTGCAAGAAAGACATTGAGGCCCTGGAACGTGTTCAGAGGAGGGCTACGAAGCTGGTGAGGGGTCTGGAGCACAGGCCTTATGAGGAGCGGCTGAGGGAGCTGGGATTGTTCAGTCTGGAGAAGAGGAGGCTCAGGGGAGACCTTATAGCTCTCTATAACTTCCTGAAGGGAGGTTGTGGTGAGCTAGGGGTCGGCCTTTTCTCTCGTGTAGACAGTGATAGAACTAGAGGCAATGGTTTCAAGCTGCGCCAGGGGAGATTCAGGCTGGACATTAGGAAATATTACTTCTCGGAAAGGGTAGTCAGGCACTGGAATGCACTGCCCAGGGAGGTGGTGGAGTCACCGACCATGGGGGTGTTCCAGAAACGTTTGGATGTTGTGTTGAGGGATATGATTTAGCTGAGAAGTATTGGTAATGGTTGGACTGGATGATCTTTTAGGTCTTTTCCAATCTTGATAATTCTGTGAAAAGAATTTGAAGGACCAAGGGCAGTGAAAGGAGAAAATCTAGACATTTTAGACTACATTTTCCTGTATGAGTGAAAGCTGGATGTCCAGGGAAAAACAAGTCCTGGATGGGGTGAAACTTGACAAGGCAAGAGGTCTAGAGAGCAAGTCTAGAGAGCAGCCTTTCCGAGGAAGAGCTCTGGGCTGGTAGCTGGCTTCTCCTCTGCCTTCCTTGTGCTTACAGATGGGGACATTTGGGAGGGAGGTTTCTACCAGCTGAAGTTTGTACTAAGTCGGTTTTTTTTTACTATTTTACTAATTTCTACTAATGTTACTAATTTTTCTAAACCTCATATTTAGGTCATTGTTACTCTTTCCCACTTTGAAGGTTACTGGCACGATGAAATCTTCTCTATTTATGTAAATCCTGAGATATTGCACAGTTTTGAAAGGAACTGATTTACTCCCTGACCTAAATTCTGACCTCATTTAGGCTGATCAGGTGTACTTGCTACAATTCTAAAAATACATTCAGAAATATGGGTCTTATAGGTAAAATTTTGTATACAGTAATTAGTTTTCTCCATCCGTTTTGGTGTTATGGGCCAAATTCTCTTTCCAAAGACATTACCTGGGCCATAGTAAGCTTCAAATATATTTGATGTCCAGTAAAAGTATAGTATGTCTGGACTAAAAAAAAAAATAAATATTTTCTATTTTATTTGAAAGAGGAGATAAAGTCTTCATGGATTCACTAGCACTTTGAGAGAGGGAGGCTGGTACACTACATTCTGCTAGAAAGATTACTTTGAATCTTTAAATTTTGCTACATTTAAAATTTAGTCAAAGGAAAATAAATTCCTTTGTCTAGCCTTCCAGGGTCAGTCTTTTTACTCTGAGTGTTAGGAGTAAATCTTCTCTGACACAAGCCTCAAATTGACTTCAATACAAAATGCAAAATTTAGTTGTTTTTTTTTCCACTTATTACTATAAAAGAAAAAGTTGCAAACTGACTTTATAGAAAGGCTAAAGAAAATAAAATTAAAGCTGTATTAGTACTTTGCTTTAGGAATAAACAGCATGTAATTTTTCTCAGTAGCTTTATTTAGCACACAAACATAATTGAATTGCAACTGACTAATTGCACTTTATTTCTATAGAGTATGAAGGGTTCCACTTGCCAAACACTATCCTGTGTGCATTTATGCATATTTTAAGCAAAAGTTCTCGAGAAGCGTCATAACACCCCAAAGTGAATCTGTTTCCATTAAACTGTTATTGCACTTCATCCTGTTCTAGATTACTTAGATTTTTATTTTTTTTAAGTCAGCAGAGCAGTAATAAAGCTTTATGACGGGTCTTTGCCGAACTTATTGATAGTGGAGTCTCAACAGGGATTCTACAGTGTCTTTTAGTTTTCATTACGTGGGTAAGGGAGCAGTAAAATTGCATCTGGAAACTATTTCACTTTAAATTTAAACTAAGGGACTTAGGAAATGGAGTAGACACCATAGTAAAGGAAGAAACCCAAAAGCAATAAAGAGGAAACTCAGAAATCACTGCAATAATGTATCTTTTGTCTTTCAAATGAGCTTTTATTTAGACGGGTAAATATGTTGGAATATGTGTTGAATTTTGTCAAAATCAGGATGGATTCCCTCTGTGTTATACGTCCCCTCATAAAAATGCATAGGGAGAGCAAAGTGCTCAAGCACTTGACCGTTTCATGGGGAACTCTGCAATAAATGTGCAGTTTTGCAGATTTGTGTGTTTCACCCACTGTATGAATCTCTGCAGCTGCTTCATAACTCAGACGGACTAAAAATGTACACCTAGCTATGTATCTGGAATGAGATACACAACTGAAAGGATGCCAAATGCCAAATATGCAATGGAAAATATTGTTAAGTGATAAGATGCTTTCAGACAATTGTTCAAAGTAACTTTAATCACGTGTTTGAATTCTCTTAGGGTTAGGGCACTCTGTGTTTGCTGAATGGAGACTGCAAATATGACTGTCTGCTTCTACGGTTCACATAGGTCTACGAGGTGAGCTGGAAATTCCAGCTAAGAACCGGAACAAACTATGATGAGTCCATGAAAGGAAAAGGTCTTATACCAGTGAAATAACTTTGTGTTATAGATGATTTGGGAGCTCTGTTTCTTACTCACATCTGCTATAGTTATATCCTGTACTTCACAAATCTTTCAGGGGAAAGAATGACAAAATCAAATGCCTTTTAGTGTATTTTTTGTTTGTTTTTTGTTTGTTTGTTTGTTTGTTTTTGAGAAAGCCTGTAACATGAAATTCCCCATCAGTTTTTTGGAAACTTAAGTAGATTAGGATAGATTCTTAAAAGATGTGACACAAAGACTGAAAGCAGATGTAAACACAAAATGAATCAAAATAAAACACTGCAGCAGTCATGGAAACCTGGAAAGAGATTTGTCACCTGCTTTTTTTTCAAAAGCAAGAATTTACAAAAAGACTCCTTGGCAACAACAAGACAATACTGAAAAGCAGGGATAGCTTTTTGAACCGTCAATTACATGCATGAGAGATAATGCGTCATCTTAAGGATGCAATCCAGACGTCTATCTGGGGAAGATTCTTCTTTTTTCCTTTCTGTTTTCCTACAGTATTTTTGTTGCAGTGCAAAGAGAAGCAGATGATATGTTCCTTTCCAAAAAGCACCTGGAAAAAAAGAAGGGAGAAGGAAATGAAAATGGAGCCTAGTTACGCATTGCCAATGGTTTGAATGGGCAGGGAAGAAATCTGCACCACAAAAATAACTCAGCAAGATGAATTTAAATGAGAAGAAAGGGAGAAAATTGTGGTCTTAGGTCAGAATGAACTGTGCCAGTGTAATTTTAGAGAAACTCTCTCTGCGTTTCTCTCTGCCTGATCTCTTCTGTCTCAACTCCTTGTGTTGAATATTTTGTTGTTCTGCTGGTGATATTATTGAGTACTTGTTCAGCTCAAACAATTGAAAACAGATCTGCAGCAGTGTAGGGCTCAAAGAGATGGGAATGTGTCTAAGGGGCTAAACCAAAGGTCTATCATGGCATAAGAGAGTCCTTACAGAAAAGTCTAAGGGAACAACAGGCTTTCCTCGGTGCTCTTAAAAGGTCATTGGGTCTATCCAGATACACTGGAGCTGTGGAGCTGTAACAGAGCTTCCAGCAATGCGCTGCTGAACGTGCATTACATTCACAGAGGAAATTCTGAACATATTCAATTTGTTCTACAGATGTGGAGACTGAAGCATGCACAAAGGTGTTAGAGTGAGAAAGTCTCTTACAAGCTTGCAGTGAGTAAATTGCAGCTCCTACCTTTATTTAATTCAAATAACTTGAATCCTGAGCTAAATTAAATGCTTAATAGGATGCTTGTTACAAGGTCAGTATTTATGCCTGTTACTTAAAATTGAACTTCCAAAAATAGTGAATGAAGCCTACGTATATCTTGTTTCTTGTTTTGAACTTATTTTTGGCTGTTCTCACAAATGAAGATGGTTATCCCTGTCTTACAAGCCTTGATCTACTTGTTGATGCTCATCTTCCATTGCACTATAGGATCAATTTTCTTGTTTGATCAATTGCAGTCCTATTTCCAGAGTTTAATGGCTTTTCAATATTTTTGTCCTTAGAATGAATAGATGTGTACATATATAAGAAGGTATTATTTAGAGGTTTGCATCTTTAAATGAATGCTGGAATAAAGACTATTTTGTGTCTGACATATCGTTATAATTTGCCATAAACTTATAGCTATTAGTTGTATTACTGCAGTGTTTAGCTAATATTGGAGTCCCAATGTGTAATCCCTCTACAAATACACAGTGAAAGGCATGCCGAGTACCTTTACACAGTAAATCACCGTATCAGAGGTAAAGAAAGTAGCTGAGATGGGTTCCAGTAGATGTCTCTACTGTAAATTGACAGAGTTACAGCTCAAACTGAAATATTGCTTAACTGGTAGTTCCCTTTGTTAACTGTTAGCTCTCTTTTAGCTCCTAGTTTTTGTCTACATTACTTGAATGCAAAGAGTTTGAGAAATGCTTGGACTAGTCACAAAAAAGTCATACAGATGAGAGTGCACCGCTTCTACTTCCTTCGCTCCTCAACATTGGCCTTCAGCTTTATCTCAGCAGGCTTTGCACCTTGAAGCACCCCTGCATGTCCCCATGCCATCCCCTCCAGGAAAGGCAGCACATTCCCTCACTTTGCAATTAAAAAAATCACATTTTGAGCTGCAGTACAGCCTTCATGTTCACTAGTGTCGTAGTTCAGCCCCGACTGGGACCAGACTACGCAGTCTCTCTCCCACTCCCCCCACCCTCCGAGAGAACAGGGGAGAACTGGTAAACAAACAAACAAACAAAACAAACATGGGTTGAGATTGAACAAAAAGTAAATTTAACAGCAATGACAAAAGAAAACAAAACAGTGATGGAATACAAATACAGTACAATGCCTTACAACAAATCTCCACACCTACTTTCTTCCAAGGGACAGGAGACTCCCTTCAGCACCCTCCTCACTTATATACTGAGCACAATGTTAGATGGGATGGAATAGCCCTTTGGCTAATTTGGGTGAATTAACCCCAGCTGTTAGCTAATTAATTAATTATCCCAGCCATAGGGGCTACCAGCTTCAGTTCTCCACCCAGCTCAGGTGAATATTAACTCTATCCTAGCCAGAACCAGGACAACTAGGTACTGTGAACTGAAAAAAAAATTATTCCAAATAAAGGAACTGTATCTTTGGGCTGCAAGATTTTGGGACCCATTTCTGACACTGAGGCCAGGTGACACAGCAGAGTTTGTGTCTCTACTTTTACAGTCTGTAACAGTCAAAACCAGAATGTCTGCATCTGAACTGCCTGTTCCGAGCAGTCCTTGGTTCATACCATATTCCAGACCCTTGGGAATTGTTTAGGGAGTGCTATGGGAGTCCAACACCAAGGGCTGTTCTAGCAACTGAACAGCACAGACAATGTAATTCTGGGACTGAGGTTCATTATTTGACATTGTTTAATCTACCAGTATAGGAATAGCCAAGGGATGGCCTGGACTCAGCTCGATGCTCTGCAACATGGATGCAGCCAGCCCGCGTCATGAAGGCTCAGGTTCCTGGTCCTGCTTTGTTTAATGGTATAGAGCTTTCCAGCCCTGCTACTCGGTGATTCTGGATACCTTTCAACCAACATCAAATTAGAAGGCACGTGCTTACCTACCTTACTGACTGCACCCCGGGTCTGAATTTCCCATGTTCAGGTCCTTACACCACCACAAGATGTCCTGAATAATCCGTGATTGACATGGCTTTCTGTTTCAGAGTTGAGAACTCCGCCTCACGTTAGCAAAGGTATTTAAATCCATCATGATGTTACTTCTCTGCAGCCTTTTCTTGTTGATCTGTGCATGTTAACTGGCATGTCAGAAGTTGGCCTGGGGAGCAAGGGAGTTCACACCAGTACCTTCCTGGTGGATCTACGTCTACGTAGGCAACTGTAGGTTTTAGAGCAGCTTTTCTATATTTATAAGTTGTTTATATTTTATAGGGTGTAATTAGTATCACAGTCCAGTGTTTGTAACAACTTGGTTTCATGAAAGTGCACTCTCATTAATGCAATTGCTGTAATGGGAGGTATTCTACACAGCCCATTTCATACTGATGGGTTTCTTTTTGATCTCATTTTGTACTAACCACCATTACTTTCTCTCCTCATCAGTTTTTCTCCATCTTTAAATTCCCTGATGCGCCAAATGTATTAGTTATACTGGGTACTTTAGTCCTGGTTCCAAGATGTAAGCTCCAATGGACAAATTGGGTTTGGGTGACATGGCTATTGTGCTAGCCAGCTAAAACAATTTGGTAAATATTTGTTCTATTCTGATGTTCAATTATTCGTATTCTTAACTTTCTATGCCCATCCTAGTTGGTCTGAGAGGAATTTGCTACTAGTTTTTGTTTCTCTGTGTGCTGTGAAGCGAGCTACAGATTGTTTTTATAAGACTAGGTTATTTTTAGATTATTTAGGATGAAGTTACAAAACAGCCAAATAGAAGTTGATTGAACTTAAATACCTAATAACTTTTATCAGCAAGCATTAAATTTTCAAGCAAATTCTTCTGAGCTCTCAGACATGTCAGGTTTGGGAAGAACATCTTCATGAACTAGTCAGAGGTCTCACTTTTCAAATCTTTTCATTTCTTGCTGGCATACTTGGAAACAGCTTGGCAAAATTTTTTGTCTACTAGGAAACTGCAATGGCTACCTACACCTCCCATCTTTATCTGGTTGCTGCTTGTGTGGTAATTAGATTGTAAGTAGACTGTACATATGTAATTATAACACTTTTCTCTTTGATATTCAAACAATTAAGCTTTTCTTTCAAAAATAACATTATCTATAGTAATAAAAATAGAATTTTTAAAAATGTTTTAAAAATGAAAAATCACATTTCTTCATTTAAAAATTAAGAAATAAAACATTTTTTATTTTTTCAAATATCTTTTTACATCTGAAATCACTCACCAAACGTGAACAACGATTACTGGTCCTTGGAAAATGTATTTTTAACCAAATAAACTATCCCTGTGTTTTTCTTTCAGTGATGATATTACCCAGCTCTAATTGTGAGCATTGGCCAGGAAATCTGTTTCTGCTCTTTGTCTGTTGTACCAGCCAGGCCAGCATCCTACACCACGGCTTGGGCTCTGAGGCGTTATGGTGACACAACCATTGCTAACACATCATTTGAATTCTTTGTCTTGTTTGAGGGCGAATCTGAGCATCAGGATAAAGGAGTCTAAATATACCAGGGCGCGATGCCTATCAGCAGGAATGCATCTTCTGCTGGAAAACAAGGTCACCAATCTGTCATCCCTGTCACAGGCACTAGGGGCTGGTAAGCATTGCCATCAATCCCTCTGCTATCTGCGGACTGACTTTTTTCCGCTCATGATCTTTTGTAAATGTAAATTATGTTTCTGATTTGTGACTGAATTACTGAAATGTGTTAACTGGAGAGGAGCATGCAGCAAATAATAATAAGATGATGAGCTTTTGGGTATAAACTTTATGAAATATGCATATTCATACTAGTATTTATGAAACACTGAGGAGCTGAGAGCATTTCCTCTGCTATCTAGGAGACATGTAAATACTTTATATGCTTGTGAATGCATTTTCTTATTGCTTTTACTTTTTCCTTGCTATCAGCTCTGTGTTCTGTATGCTGAACATAAAACTTCAAATATATTTTGATAGTGAAAATATTTGTTTCAGTTAATGAAAATCTCTCATGTGGGCTGCTATTTCCTGTTAAAAGTGGGATGCCTTTTATAACTTGAAGGTGGTATTAGATTTTTAATTATATGTTGCTGTGTAATACTACTTAAATAGAACTTGAGAAAGGATTCCTGTGTAGAGAATAACTGAAATTTAATGCATGGGTTCCATTTAATTAGACATTTTCTGCTTTAATAGTTGAATTCCCTACTCAAATTTCATTTCCATAATCAAGCCATGTTTAGACTGTTGACATACTGTTACTTCATCAAACATTCACTGCAACCTTTGCTTTCCAAAATTCTCATTACTCTAAGATTAACTGAGAATATTTGCATCATTTCAAAAGACAATGAAGTTTTTCATGAGGTGTTTTTCCCCTGCTGTGGCGGGGAAAACAGCATTTGACATTGTCTTGCATGACATCCTTGTCTCTAAACTGGAGAGACATGGATTTGATGGATGGGCGGACCACTCAATGGATAAGGAATTGGCTAGATTGTCATGCTCAAAGAGTTGCAGTCAACAACTCGAAGTTCAAGTGGAGACCAGTGACGAGTGACATTCCTCAGGGGCTGGTTATGGGACTGGCCCAGTTTAACATCTTTGTTGGCAACAAGGACAGTGAGATAGAGTGCACCGCCAGCAAATTCTCTGATGATACGAAGCAGTGTGCTGGAGTCGACACACTAGAGGGATGGGATGCCATCCAGAGGGACCTTGGCAGGCTGGAGAGCTGAGCCTATGCGAACCTCATGAAGTTCAACAAGTGCAAGGTACTGCACATGGGTCATGGCAATTCCAGGCACAAATAAAGACTGGGCAAAGAATAGATTGAGACCAGCCCTGAGGAGAAGGACTTGGGTGTGCTGGTGGACAAGAAGCTCAACATGAGCTGGTAATGCATGCTTGCAGCCCGGAAGGCCAACGGCATCCTGGGCTGCATCAAGAGGAGCGTGGCCAGCAGGTCGAGGGAGGGGATTCTGCCCCTCTACTCTGCTCTTGTGAGACCCCACCTGCAGTACTGCATCCAGCTCTGGAGGGCCCAGCATCAGAAGGACATGGACCTGTTAGAGCGAGTCCAGAGGAGGCCATGAAGATGATCAGAGGGCTGGTGCACCTGTGAGGACAGGCTGAGAGGGTTGGGGCTGCTCAGCCTGGAGAAGAGAAGGCTCCGGGGAGACCTGATAGTGACCTTTCAGTACCTCAAGGGGGCTTACAGGAAAGATGGGAAGAAACTTCAGCAGGGCCTGTTGCAATAGGATGAGGGGTAATGGTTTTAAAATAGAGGGAGGTAGATTCAGATCAGATATTAGGAAAAATTTTTTTACACTGAGGGTGGTAGAACACTGACATAGGTTGCCCAGAGAGGTGGTGGATGCCCCATCCCTGGAAACATTTAAGGTCAGATTAGATGAGGCTCTGAGCAACCTGATCTGGTTGGAGATGTCCCTGCTCTTTGCAGGGGTATTGGACTAGATGGCCTTTGAAGGTTCCTTTGAACTCTAACCGTTCTATGATTCTATGAGTTTAAGATTATGGTCTTAATTCTCTTACTTCCTTGAGCTGACACTTGGCTGTTTCTGAAACCTCTTTCAGTGCTGGAGTTATGGACTAACCATGCTCATGGGTCCACTTTTTGAGTTGAATAATGACCATAGACCTCTTTTAATACAAGCAATAGGCTAAGATGCCAATTCATATCTGTAAGAAGCTTAAAATGTTCTTTAAGCAACCACTATGATATTGGTGGCACTTTATCACTGAAGATTTCTGCTATGATCAGCTTTTAGTCATGCAATTACAATCGATTTTGTTTCATTTTAGGATTATAGAGAAAGGACTGGTACATTTGTGAATAGAGATGTGTTTGAGGGAGATTGCAGAAAATACTACTACCTGAAATATAAACCATCCATCTTATTAATTGCTCTGGTAGACTTTAAAGAAAAGAAGACACCATATTAATCCCCCAAAAATCTAACTTTCCATCCATTCCTTCCAATTTTATTTTTAATCCCTTTTTCTGTCTTCAGAATAATCTACTCTCCATCCTTTCGTTCTACATGAAGAAATTCTTTGACCCGAGCTTCTCTGACTCCATCTTTTTATCTTTCTTTCACAGGCATTTCTAAAATCATAACATGCTCTGGAAGGATACTCAGCAATTAAGTAGTCAGTACCAACACACCCTATACATATATATATATGCATACACACACACACACACATGTGTATGACATGCGTAGCCCAAAACCAAATTAAATACTGTAAGTTTTTTTTCCCAGAACAGTCATAAACAGCCTGTGGAACTTGTTGTTACAGCATGTTGTTGCAGAAGCTGTAAGTGTATTTCAGAACAGAATAGGAAAATAACTGTAGAGACTGAGATTGTTTGGAGTTATTAAGAGTTAAGGGTTGAACGCAACTTTTTTCTCAAAGCTCCTTAACAGTTTTCAGACAGAGATCACATCTTAGGCCTCAGCTGCAAAGCACCCAATGTGTTGTCAGTGCTCTGTGAGGATTATTTCTGGAAAAGAACATGGATAACTAATTGCATTGGAAGCTTTTGCTGCTTCTGAACAGAGACTGACCCCTCTGAGGAGGGGGCCTGGCAGGTACTTGGTTTTCTTGGGATATAAGTTTTACAGAAGTATTCTTTGAAGTGCTGTTGCCTTTGAGTGTGTCGCATGCACACAGAGAAATTTATATAGATATGAATAGTAGGGAACAAAAGTGTTTCTCTTAAGTCTGAAAATAGATAAACGGCACTGTTATGTATGTGGGAAGGTTATATAATTCCTTCACAAAGTCCATGCTAAGCCATGTTTTTCCCTCTGTCTGAAAGTATCCCACACAAAACAAATACCTGGTGAAACACCCACAACATTCCTAATGTTTTTGCTCATCATATTTTTCTGATGGAAGCCAAATGTTTATTGTCAGGGGCAATACAGAACAAAGGGGTGTTCTCCTGAGAACATGGAGTGCCAGCTCCAAAGGAAAAGACTGCAGCCTTCTTGGTCAGACATACTAACAGCCTGTGGCTGGAGGGATGTGAAGCTCAAGGCCATCTACACTAACAACAGGTAAATTGCTTGTCTATAAAATTCCTTTTGATACTATGTCTTTCACAGTTGCTGTTTTCTGTGCATTTTCAGAAGACAAGACTCGTGATGCAACATACAGCCTAAATCAGTGGGCTAGCAGGAGAGAGCTTCATGCACTTATGCACTTCATGCACATAAAGCATTGTATGTCTCCTTCAGCAGCTATTCAAAGAGAATCTCATTTCTCTGTCACTGGCAGAAGTTCTAGGCATCACTGTACAATTACAGCATTTTGGAATATGAAAATGTCTGGTTCTTGTATCAGATAGAAAAGGTTGAAGAAGAAGTACTAGAGTAGGGGGACAAGAACAGAGAAGTGAAGAATCTATCTTATGCTTCAACTCACACAGGAATGCTGAGGAGAAATGGGTGTATTTACTCCTATCCTAGGGTCACCGAGTACAAAATGTTGTATTTTTCTTCACTGAGTCCCAAAAGAGTTGGCTAATGTTATTGAGAACACTCCTCTCCTCTGAAAACAGATGCACAACTCTCCTTAGTGCCAGCTTGTAGAAAAGGGTAATTGCACACCCCGTTCCTTCATTTTGGGTTAACAAAAAATGAACATCACACAATGTGTCGCATCGAGGTTACCTCAACACCACTAGACTGATCATAGAATCACAGAATGGTTTGGGTTGGAAGGGACCTTTAAAAGTCACGTAGTCCAACCCCACTTCAAGGAGCAGGGACATCTCCAACCAGATCACCAGTGCTGTTTTATAAATGACAGGTTTGTTTTTTTTTTTCCTTACATGCAACTCTACATAAGCATCTCTCTGCAGAAAAACCTCTGGGTTTTCAGCTCTGTCCCCACAGAACAGCCTTCCTTCTGCTTCCTTTATTTCTTGCTTGTCCCCAAAACAAATAGCAGAAACTATGCAAATTAAATCACATACATTTGCTAACTTTTTCATATAACAAAGAAATTATAATTTTCCACATGGCTGGTGTTAGTATCATTAAATACAGAAATGTTGGAACTGAGGCAGAGTTAACAGCAGCACAACGACAGCCAGTGTAACCTGATAACTGACAATTTTCTCCTTCCCTATCTGCTCTCTGAGGACCTCTCTCTGCAATAAGAATATGCTTTCTAATGCCCTCCCATAATGGGTATGGCAATAAAGTTTGCACCTCTAAATGTACTACAGCCTCTCCCCCCAGCCTTCCCTCCACCTGCTTTCCTCCACCTTTCCACATAACCAATTTATTTAAGCCCAAGGCTCCTTCGCATCGTTCCTGCCAAAGCTAGCTGTTTGCTAAATTGAAAAGCTGATGGAAAACTTTTGAGATTAAAATAATTTCTGTGTTCCTGTGGCAGTGTCTCGGGAGTGGTGTGGAACTACCTTATCTGACCTCTCCCATGATGGATTCATTAATCTCACTGAAGGTGCCAAAAGATCAGCTAACTGCTTTTCCTATTTGGCTGCCCCCAGATGACATTTCTGAGGAAACAGTGAAGATTGGGTGGAAGATATGACTTGAATTTCAACAGCTCATAGCTGCTCCAGAGTATTTAGTCAAGAAAAAGACAGAGGTTACCCCAGTCCATTTCGAAATCATGCATGAAAAGCATTTGGGAGAGCAGACAGACTCTTCCTTAATTGTTTGAGATGTGACCTTCAGCCATGGGAGAAACCATGCTACACACTGCGTTGTACAGAGCTTTCATTAGCACTAGAGTGCTTTTTAAAATAATCCACTTATTTCTTTCGTACTCTTAGATGTGAAAAAGATGCACAAAAAAATTATTAAAGTCCTTCAAGGTTTAAGAGTCTGGTTTATTTCTGTGACAAACTGATACAAGTGCCTAAAGCAAAGCTGTCAGAGAGCAACTTAGTCCAGCCTTCAGGGCAGTATGGTTCCTGCTATTTCCAACGATACACATCTGCCTCAGAATATTATTATGGGCCTGAACCCTCCACTGGTTAGCATGTAATGCTGCTATGTGCTTCACTTAAAAGCCTCTTTGGCACCTGCTCTCTAGTGTGTCAAAAACATGCATTTGTAGTCAAGGTAGGGAAATGGCCTGTGTCCAGCATAAGGAAAGCTCCTGTACAGTTTATAGGATTTTTCTCTCATGAAATGATTTTAAGATAGGACCCTAAATCTGTGTATTTGACTGCTTTTAATCTCATAGATTTGGTTACTCTATTGTCTGAACCCACAGTGAGGATTATGCAATAATTCATTTTGGTTTTTCAGAGCAGTAGAGGGATCGTACCTGACACACACACACATGGACAATCATGGTGTTCTGCAAGGAAGGAGTAGCTCTGCAGAGCTCCCTGCACAGAGAAGGATCAGTAGGTATTTGTTTAGGGATAGCTTATGAAGCAATCGATACTATATACTAAGGATTTTGTGGACAGTGTGCTGCTCTATACTGCTACCTAAAGAAGGATAAGAATCAGGGAATAAACAGTAAGTGATGTGGATGATTACAGGTCCAGGATTTGAGTTTGCCTCGTTACACGCATCTATTTAACAATACGGACATGACTTGTGAGATCCACTCCATGCCCAAAGGCCAACAGGCTGAATAAGTAAGGCAAACAAATGTGGGGGCCAGGGAGCAGAGGGAACAAGCTGAGTGAAAAGGGTGACTGGAAATAGTGATGTAGTATCACAGGCTTGATTTATGCGGCCTTTCCTTCTGGCTGTATTTAATGAGCAGCACAAACAAACAGAGACATAATAGAACTGGAGTCTGGAGAGAGGGTCTGTCATAGTTCAGCCCTGATCGGGACCAGACTATGTGGTATCTCTCCCACTTCCCCCACCCTCCGAGAGAACAGGGGGAGATGATATAAGAAGGAATGGCTCAAGGTTAGGGAGAAATCCTTAAAATTACCGTCACAGGAAAAAAAGACTCGACTTGGGGAAAACTATTCATTTATTTCTAAAACTAGAAGGAGAATGAGACAGGGAACAAGATAACCTCTCCCCGACCCCCCTCTTCCCGGGCTTAACATTATCTCTACTACCTTCCCCCCGAGCGGCACAAGGGGGAAGAGGGAATGGGGGGGGTGGTCAGTTCATCACGCGTTGTTTTACGCTGCTACTTCATTGTCGGGGGAAGAACTCCTCGTGTTCCTCCTCTGCTCCATCGTGGGGTCCCTCCCAGGGGCAACAGTCCTTTGTGAAACTGCTCCGGCGTGGGTCATCTCTTCCACAGGGTGCAGTCCCTCCAGAACGGCTGCCCCAGCGGGCCCTCCACGGGCCACAGCCTCCTTCAGGCCTCCACCTGCCCCGGTGTGGGGTCCTTCATGGGCTGCAGGGGGATCTCTGCTCCTCCGTGGGCCTCCATGGGCTGCAGGGGGACAACCTGCTCCACCATGGGCTGCACCACGGGCTGCAGGGGAATCTCTGCCAGGAGCAGCATCACTGCTCCCCCTCCTTCTGCACTGACCTTGGCGTCTGCAGCCGTTCCTCACAACAGGCTGGCAGATGTCTCTCAGGATACTTTTTACATCTTATTCACTTCTCATCTCCTCTCCACTTCTTGCAGCCGGACCAGGCTGAGTCGGGCCCAGTCGGCCGCCCGGTGGGAGGCCAGAGGGTGAGGACTTCAAGGCCCACAAGACTCGCGCCTCCCCCTCTTTGCCCCCACTCAGCTGCTTCACATCTTCTCTCTTTTTTTTTTTTTTTTCCTGTTTTCCCCTTCTTAAATACGTTATCGCAGAGGCGCTATCACGGGACATTCTGCTCCCAATTGGCTTGGCCTTGGCCAGCAGTGGGTCCGCCCAAGGCCCGGCCGAGTCCACTGAACAAAGGGGAAAAACTTCTAGCAGTTTCCTACAGAAGCTGCCACCTTAGGCCCCCCCTCACTAAACAAAACCAGAACAGGGTCTAAATTGGGGGTGAAAGGATGCTGGGAGAGAAGCAGCAATGGAACGTGTGGATCAACCATCTCACTGATCTGATGAAGCGAAACTTCAGAGGCAAGGGTGGAGGAGTAAACCTGAGGATACAACTCATTACTCATTAGGCTTTTTGGCTTTGACTTTCTGTTTTTTCCCCATTTTCTTCCAAAATGCAGGAAGAGGAGAATGAATGGCTGCCCTTAGGTACAGAAGTTTCCCAAGAGCTTCTTGGTCTAGGGAAGTGCCAAATAGCTAAACTGAGCTTTAGAGGACAGCTGGGCAAGAACAGAGATAGGACATTAAACTGCATCTTCTGTCTCCTGAGTAAATCTTTAACTATCAAGACAGCCTTGTGTAGGGATTTAAGGTCTCTGACTTTCTTCTTCTAAAACCATTCTTTATATTAACTGAGGTGGTAAGAGGAAGACAGTAATATTCAAGACATTTTATTTTGTCTTCTAAACACACATTTCTGACACTTGATTCCTGACTATATTATCAGAGTGAATATGGGATGTCTTTGTCTTATAACTTTACTATTCATTCCCATCTCCCCATATCGAGTGTTGTCAGTTTTAGTTTACAATGTACATTGGGATAAGTCATGTCTAAATGTGCCCATTTTTCTTCATCAATTGTAACAAGGGCCTGGTTCAGAAGGATGAACACATATATACGAATCTCACATTAATCCTTCCTGTCAAATATTGATTAATCCTCTAGGCCTATAGTCCAAAAAAAAATGGGACTAAATGCTAACCAAGTTCAACTTCTGTCATAACCTCCAGCTTGCCTGGCACTTCATTAACTGGCTCAGACCATTGATATTGAATAAATTCCACTACTTCCAGACTTCCTCTGAACCAAAAGATGTGGGTTGAGACCCTTAGATTGTGTGTTAAAAAGTAAAGGTTTAATCTGATTTCAGTTTTAAAGAAAACATATCTTGTCATCAGATGTGACATGTTCTGTGAAGCTACTGCTCCAGCAACTTGCATCTATCAATCCTTTTAAATGGAGTGTGCTTTGCAAAGAGAGGTGATAATTTTCATTAGCTGGAAGAAATGGAGTGGCTTCCAATAAGGAAGTAAGTCCTTTCATTCTATGCATTGATATAAAAAAAACCTCTACAAACATAACGGCTTTCATATCCACCATAGCTATCACCACTCTTGCTTTGTAGATTTCTTTTCAGAGTAAGTGGATTTTGATTACTTTTAAGTTAGCAAATTATATTCTAGTTAATCTTTATCTCTGAGACCAAATCTCAGAGGATTTGTATTATCTATGCCAACATGGGCAGAAATGTTTTTTTTTTTACTTGATTGACTACATAGCTTTTCAAATCAACATGATTCTTCTTGATACAGGAGGTTAAGCTATCATAAGGTATTAGTCTATACCATTGTAGTCATATTGATACAATTCATCATACACCTACTTATATACTGAAATGCATGACTCTTCTTACTGTTATCCCAGAAATAGAAAAGTCACTTTTGCTTTCATTCCAGTATTCACATTGCAATTTATGCACTTATACTGTTAGTGGTATAATTGAACTTGTACCACCTTTCTGCTTAATTTCTCTGTATCAATAAAATTCTATTCTGACCTGTACAAGATATGATGGGATATAAGAGAACATCAGTAATTCAGGTTTCCAAAGCTAGTTTTCTTGACATTGTCATTAAGACATGCTATTTAATTTTAACTTAATCAAATCTGTAATATATTAATGGTGTAGTTTTTTTTTCTATTTGATAGTAACAAAGTCTAGTTAAACCAATATACTGGTCTTTGAAATAAAATAGTTGCATGTGCATGTGTGCGCTTGCGTGCATTGCAAAAACAGACATAATTTAAAATATTTCAGGTTGTACAACACCTTGACAAGATCTGATGGATTTAATATTCCTCTTCAAAGAAGGTTATTCAACTTAAGCACCGTCTTTTTCAATGTGCTTTTAAGGTTCATCCTAACGGAAATAATAATGCTGAATAGCTGAATAGCAATTCACATTTCAAAGCACTGCGCAAACATTAACTAATACGGTTACACAACATCTAAATAACTATAATACTGGCTGTCAAGGCAATGAGGAAGCAGACAAATGCCGAGCGCTGCGCGCAGTTCTGGAATGGATTCTGCAGCGAGGAGGAAGGGAGTGCGATCCCTCCCAGCGGAGCGAGGTGCGGTGTGCCAGTGTGCTCCCGCTTTGCGTTGTTCTGTTTCAGCCACCTGTGTTGCTATGTTTTAAGTGTTAATTAGGAGGTAGCGGATGCTGGTCCTTTGCCAGTTCTGCCTGGGAAGTGTTCTTTGTACTGTACATCAAAATACAACGATGCCAATTCCAGGTTTCTGGTGACTGGTTTCCTGTTGAACATCTGGGTATAGTTCTAGGTACTGACTTTTTCAGAAGTTTTTTCTTTAATCTTCCTCATTATTTTCTCTGGTTGTTGGGATTTTTTAAAACAAGCTGCTGACAAGAATGCAGAAAAAAAATAATTTGGTGTCTTGGGTGACGGCATTCTGTCATTGTCATCTTTATGTTTTAGTTGGCCTGTGGCAATAACAGCAGAATATGCTGATGAATTTATTCCAGTGCTTGAAAGATACAGTTGGAGACATTTCGTTCTTTGCAGCCTTCTGTTAATTTCCTGGTTTAGAAATCAGTGTTGCTGCGGTCCGTTAAACAGCAGCAGAGTTTGCAACAAAACCCTCTGTTACCAAACAACGCCAGCTGTAAGCACATTACTACCAGTTACAGTTGTACTTTTTTATTCACTATCCCTTAAAGAGATGAGACAATAATCTGTTTTCCTGCATCCATGACTGTACCTGACTCCTCGTGGCCTTGTCTGATATAATGTGCTGCAATAATAAGCCAATCTGTAGGTGATAAAAGCACTGAATGCTATTTCTGTTTTATTCCAAGCTGAGAAGAATGGCTCCAAACCTTTGACCCTCAAGTGCAAGGGAAAGCTTTTCTTTTTGGTGTTAATGTTCGTACTTAACAATACAACTTCCTCCATTTGCTTCTCATCTTTCATTGCAAATGTTCAAAAGTGGCGCATGAATGTGCTTGTGCACACAGTTTGTGAATGGATCACTTCAGGCGAGGCTGAAAGGAAGCAGCAGTTGCTGGGCGATGTGCAAGCTTTGAGCAGTGAAGAGCATTCTGCAGAGCAATGCGGGGCATGTGGAATTGATACTCCTTTGTTTGTGAAAAGTGTCTTTAAAGACCATACCCCTGGTAATTCTGGGTGTATCATTTAGTTAAAAACAAGTACCTGAGAACAGGCCAGCATTCCTAGTGCACTGTGAAGATGGCTTATCTAATTAGTAAATACGAGTAGTAAGTATCACTTTGTAAAAAGTGTTAGCAACTGGCTGATTTCTATTGCTTCTCTCTGCAATGTTTTTGCTTCCCATTGCAGAACTGAAGAGTTTATGTTTTTGAATGAAGTGTTGAAGTATCTGTATGTATGCACTAATAGAAGAGCAAAAGGAATCACAGAAAATCTTGCTTAAATTTTGTTTCCCAGTATTGAATTTCTACATCAGGGCACTTCTGTCAGACTCCAGTGATCTGTAATGTTATGTGAAGCCTCATTTTATGTCTTTCTGTGAAGCCAACCTTCAAATTCTTTTTACTCCTTGATCACTTCACTGAGTTTGCCAAAACTCAGTTTCTGTCTTGATGTATTGCAATGCTGTCACCATCATTTGCATCTCCAAAGTCACATTTGTGCCCTAACAGAATATACCTCTTTTGAAATCTATAATAATAAAGTATTTCTAAGTTTTTCTTTAAAAACCAGCAGATGTCATAGTTCCTCCAAAAAGAGTAGGTTTCTCCCCAATGCTTTGAAACTGCAACAACTCCTTAGCTGTTTGTGTTTCACACAGCAACTGTGTGAATTCTGTGTTAGGTAAGTTATTGTTGAGCAACATGCTCCAACCATCTGATCCTTTAGCTACTCTCACGTTTAGGTAGAATATATTCATATGAAAAATATCCCTCTTTTACTTGCTGAAACAATAGGGAAGATGTTGCTGTGATGCTAAACACTCAAGGGCTCTGTGGCATTGGCTCAGGCTCATCACTCTATGGAGGCATTTTCCAAATGGCATTGCCATTGTCCCTCCGTTCAGTCACATGTTTGATGTCTGAGCTCTCTTTTTGTTGCTGCTGTGATGTTTGCCCAAAATGGTTAAATGGATTCAAGTTGATGAGATGCTGCACTAAGGGAATGAAGTAAATGCTTTTGTAATGAAAACGTAACTGATGCAATGTACCTACCAGTTAAATCAATTAAAATTGGTTTTATCTGACTTTAGCTACTTAAAAATTGGATGGTTTGTCTGAAGTAGCTGCTGTGCCTTCCTCTGCAGTTAAGGGAGAAAAGTAAACACATCCAAGGAGCATTTAATCTCTTCCTAAGATTAGTGGTGGAAAATTGTCCTCTAGAGATACCTGTATCTCTCTATTAAGTGTAGAAAGAACCTAAATGGCTGCTTCAACCTTGAGGATTACTTTCAAGATGGTTGGAATTAGGTGATCTTAGTAGATACAATGCATCAAGTCCATTTCACTTCCATTTTCTGCTGCATCCTGTGTTTAAAAATAACAGGACAGCTGTATTCTTGATCTCCACCAGCAGTAGTTAAATAGACAATATTCATCTTATTGCAGCTACACATATCCTTGTGACTCTTGTTGGAATAGCACCTCAGCTCCTGCAAATCATCACTGGCATTTTCCTTGCACTGTTTCTAGGTAGGGGAAGGGGATTAGGACTTCTTTTTTTCAGATACAGAATTGAAGTGTAGCAGCTACCTGTGCAATCAACTGCATCGTAACTGGTGCAGCAAGGGTTCATCCTGGGGTCTAGAGCGCAAGACCCTGCATCCTGAGGTAAAAGTAATCTCCTCCTCTGTGGGGGCTGGAGAAGGGAGGGAAAGGAAAAAGAAATGTGAATGGGAGTGCAGAGCTACCTTTCTTCAAACAGTCTGCTGGGGTGTTTCTCACACTGTGTGATGGCACAGCTGAGAGTGCAGTGTGGACCTCTGTGCTCAACCAAAGTGAATCCATATCCATATGCATCCCTAGATTTTCACTAAAGAAAATGAAGAAATCCAGTAAAGATATAATTTAACTTAAATAAAATGAATAGAATAAGTGTTGATTTTTAGCTTTTGTGATTAGTTTTACCAGGAGGAAAGAGCGAGGTACACTTAATGCTAGCTGCCTAAGATTCAGGCAGGCAGGCTGAGCTGGCTGTCTCAGGTCTCCCTGCACTGAATGGAGAGAGAACAAGGGCTAAACAGGAGTCTGTATTCGGATGGAATAGATTGTCAACTCTGTCCCTTACCTGTAAAGACAACCTATATAAGTTGCTTGACAGCTAATGTTAGATAAAATGAATCCCATGCAAAAAAAAAAAAAAAAAAAAAAAAAAAAAGTATCTCTGGGAAAAAAGTGTAAATTTTGTGTTAGAGACTAAACAAAGTGTGTCCATAAAAGAGATGAATTACAGTTTCACAGGCAATTGTAACCTTTGTTTTTCCACACATGTGAGCATTTGATTTTGAAAACTTTATTTCAAAATCAAGATTTCATGCCGTTTTGGTGAATACTGTTATAGACCTTCCAGCATTAGCAGATGGACTAAGCATTAGGGTGAAGGAATAGAATTATAGAAACAGTATTTGATAAAATGTGATGAATCCAAAGTCTGTTTACAACCAGTAATGCTCATAAGGGAACTGCTCTCCATAGCTGATTAGTATATATTATACCACCTGGCAAGTCCAGATGGTTTCATGTAATCATCTGTATCCTCCAAGAACTTTATGGACCTGAAATCATTTAGAAATCATCCTGATTAGGGGAGAAGGGATAAGCCAGGTGCATTAGGTATCAGGAACAAACAACTTTTTAGGTCTAGTTAAACCTTCAATGTTTTTAGAATAGATTGCAGGTTTCGTTAACAAGACCAACAGGAAGAAGAGATCCTCACAGAACTTACTGTTAGATCTGCAAGGGAAAATACCTTGCAATATGCTAAGCACTATTATGTTGTGTTTTTATCAGCCTTTTAACCTAGCAGAAGCTGCATGAAAGGGTATGGTACCTCAACAGAGGATCCACCAAAGTTAATCTGAGAAAGAGGGAGATGTCCGAGCCTATCAAGCACTGGAGGAAAGCATGTATTAAATTCATGTCTCTCATAAGGATTTGGATGGTGGAGACCTGGTCAGGCACTGTTCCTGCTTGCAGATGCAAGAGGAGGTGGTCGTGACATGTTCTTCCAGTGCCTAGTAATGAGAATATGTGATTTTGATCTTTTCCTGCCTCAGTAGGTTGGAACCAGTATCACCAGCAACCTGAACTACAGGCTTGTGCACCAAAGGGGGAATTGTTCTATCCTGTCTACTAAATCAGTTTCACTCTAATGAAGCGGTTTGATATTTAATGAGCTAGAGAAACATGAGCAGGGCTATAGCCTTGTGGAGAGATGTCACCTGGGGAAATGCAGCAAATGTCTAATTTATATCACAAATATAATTTATCTCTTTAATGTGTGTTTATGATACTGTCAAAGTGAAACAGTCTACTAGAGGATTTTGGCTAATTCTGCAGGTAGGGTTTATCCCGGTGGTAGGAACAGTTGCCTAGAAGATGGAAAGTTTCAAATCCCTGAAGACAGACAGGGATATTAAGCACAATCCTTCCTTATCTAGGCAGGTTCCCTTACTGCTCAACGACTAAAGAAGAGGAAAGAAGACCTCATTTTTCTGTAGTTTTTTTTTTTTTTTTTTTTTTTTTTT
>WHYT01017613.1:388647-412269 GCA_009806455.1 Tetrax tetrax
GTCTATTTTTTTTTTGTTTTTTTTTTTTTTTTTTTTTTTTTTTTCCAGGATCTATCTTCAAAGCAAAGGGCTGCTTTAAGATTGCACTGCAGTGGGCTGGGCTGGTTTCTAAAGACAAGGTAGGTGTCTGTGCCCAAACTGATCACAAATAAACAGAAAAACTTCTCAGCTGTTGTTTAAACTTTTGAGTCCTCTAAAATCTCCGTGCACCTCCCAGTCTTACACGAAGGTTTTCTACGTGCTTGTGCCCTCACCTAAGAATAAGCAGAGTTTCTGGCTCCAGAGTGGTTAGACGCTTCTCTAAAGTCCCTCTGGAAAGTGAGGAGGCACATCACTCTCCTCCTTGGAGATTACATAGCCCACCTCAGCTGCGGTCTACAAGAGCAACCTAGTGCATAATTGATATTTAGGGAGATGATGTAGTGTTTTGTGCTAGCTTACATCCCCTGGTAGGATAGAACTTCTCATGTCTTCAATGTGTGCTTTTTAATATATAAGATGCTCAGCAGCATTGGGATATGAGTAACTTGCATAACATTTAAAAAAAATGGGTAACAAAACTTGCAACAAACTACCTAAAAGGAATTTATACAGGGAAAATATCACAAATAATGACTATACTTTTGAAACTGCACATTCTGCATTTTAACTAGCATCTAATTTGACAAAGGAGTTATTTGATGTGAATATTTTGCTCCTTTTTAAATGCAAATTGGAATAACTAGGTTTTATTCTGATCTCTGCTTTGGATTCACAGAAATTAAGATTGAGAAGTCAATGTGACATTTTTATAGTTCTCATTAGATTTTGAGAAGACCAAGTAATGTCTGAAAATAGGCTTTCTTTAGCTGTCATTTTTTATTTTCTCTCTTGTGAAAGAAAATCCAATTTGTGTAATAATGTGCCTGTACAGAGCACACTGGCTGATAGGACATGCATTTACAGATGGAAGGAGACTGCAACAGGAGATATAATTCCATACTGCAGTGTCTTAGAAAGTGATTCCTGGAGGGATTAATTCTTTCTCAGACTGTGGATTAGAGTTTATTATTAACAACTAACATAAGAAAATAGGGTAGGTGGGGTTATGTGTCCGTGCTTATAACGACAATAAATAAATAGGAAATATTTGTGCTGTTACTGAAGTCTCTATGTACCTAAAAAAATGCTCTTTGACTAAGGCAAGTCACAAGAAACAATCTGAAAAACCACTTGTATGAAAAAACATTGAGAAGGTAAATCTGTAGAAAAATTTGAGAGTTTACAGGAAAAACCTCACCATGGATCCTGCTGTTGGGCTGTATACTTACTCCATTCCTGCTTTTGTTAGAGACAAATATGTGAGTAACTTCATTCAATTAATTCCCATTTCTACCTAACTATATACTTATGGAAACTGAATGAAGTTGGGAAGAGATCATAAAATGAAATGAACTGGTCTTTTTCTTCAACATGTACCAGGTCTGTATCTAGAGGTCTCTCAGGGAACTCTACTAGGCATCTCATCACTTTACCCTCATATTATTGAACATAGTGCTTTACTTGTTGCTCCATAGCCTTAAGGAAAACTCATCTTTCAGAGTCTACTATTTACTTATAAGCCATAATCCTTTTTTTTTACAGATAAATAAATACATTTTAAAAGAAATGATTGAAAAAGAAAAAGGCTTTGTGTATATAGAGGTGTTTGAAAATGCACATTATAGAAAGTGTATGAGTAGGAAGAATGTTTGCTAGTAGGATATGCAATAATTATGTAATAGTAAGTAATAATAAATAATAACAAATGTAATGAATACATGTTTACTCATTTATCTTTACATATTACAAGTCCTATGCAGATAACTTTTGAGGTTCTGTTTACATGCATTTGGGAAATCTTTATAAATGATGCATGTTTTTTACTGAGGCCCTTGGCTGTCATTCTTCAGACCTGTGCAAAAAAAAAAGGATGTTCAAGCTTTGAATTACTGTAGGCAACCATTTCAGAAACTCTAGGGCGAGATTTAAAGGATGTACAAATATGTATCTATGTGCACAAATTAAACTATTTCTTGCTTGTTTATGAAGACTGGAAATAAAGGTAGCAAGATCTGATGAAGATAACTTGACCACCAGTAAATCCTGTTGCCTAATCTATTTTTTCAAAGATCGAAATATGCAGTCTCCTTGAACTAGAAAATGCTTTCAAAATGTTCCTTTTAAATATATGGCTTGTTGAAAATAAGAACTTTGGCTCCAGAAGAAATCAGAGCTCCCACAGGCTTTACTGTGGCAGAACAGAGATGGGCAAGTACATGATCCCTGCTAAGGGAGTTAAAAATCTTGAGTCTTGTACTTTCAAGGATTTGTCTCTCACATTGTCAGTTTTAATTGGGGTGGGGAGAAATCAATGGGGTGATTGTGCTGGTTTGTTTTTTTGGTTTTTTTTTTTGTTTGTTTTATCTTGTTCTTTAGCAATATAAGCTGTTTTGTTTTCTCTAAATGGACTTAGACTGGTGGTAGAGTCCTTCTGTCCTTACCCCAACAGCTTTTAATTTAAAGACAGAGTGAACACAACAGCATCAATCCATATCAAACAAAATGCCTGAGAAAAACAGACAATTCATTGCATTTTGATTGAATGTGCGTGACTTTCTAAGAGACTGAGGGCCAGGTCGTCATCCGGTATTAATCCATTTAGCATTAACTTCTTTGGACTTGCACCAATTAATGACAGATGGAGGCCCAAGCCATTTATACTGAGAGTACATTGCCTCTGGACAAGAACTGTTTCAGTTGTTTGCTGGTAGGTGGTTTTGAGTGGTAGGGTCAGGCCATGGCTGGTCCTCTCTGTATAGTAGACAGCATTTATTTTCAAGTGAGTGCTCAGAACCTCTGGCCTCAGCAGCAGTCGGATGTCGTAGCTCCTTCTGGTCCAGAGACGTCTGATCCAAACAGATATCACACAGCTATAGTCAATCTAGCATGATTTCCGTTCTCCTTTCAGTAGTGTCGTTTGGATGGAAATCCAGCCCTTATGTTAATGAATACTTTATCACTTTAATTTTTTTTTTTTGTATTTATAGGTCTACTTCATTCTGATATTTGTCTGAGCAGCAGATCTGTTATCAATTGCCATTTTGTCCACTTCAGATTCTGAAAGAGAAAAAACATTGCTATTGCTATTAGGTTAATGACCAGCACCTTAATAGATTTTCTGTAATGCTTCAGTGAAAATTAATAAACTTGGTACCGTATTGGCTTAATTTTGAAGAATCACATAAAAAGAATATTATCCTGGCTTAGAAAACATAATGTGTAAACAGCAATTACTATGGAGACATAACTGAGTTAAAGGTAAAGCATATTAGCTTATAAGAAAGATGATGAGAAACCCTTTAGCAGGGCCTGTTGTGAAAGGATGAGGGGTAGTGGTTTTAAAATAAAGGGAGGCAGATTCAGACCTGATATAAGGAAAACATTTTTTACAATGAGGATGGTGGAACACTGGCACAGGTTGCCCAGAGTGGTGGTGGACGCCCCATTCCTGGAAACGTTCAAAGCCAGGTTGAACAGGGCTCTGAGCAACCTGATCTGCTTGGAGATGTTCCTGCTCCTTGCAGGGGGGTTGGACTAGATGACTTTTGAAGGTCCCTTCCAACCCAAACCATTCTATGAAGCTATGATTCTGTAAGTGCTTGCAGCCCAGATATTTCACAAAAGGCTTACGGGCTCTCCAGCTAATATTGTCCATAGTCATCACCTAAAGGAATTGTGCTGACTTTTAAAACAGGGAACTATAGATTGACAGACAAATGACCAATTAAATTTATGTTAGAGAATCATAAATATTTTGTTGCCGTTCTTCTGTTCTTTTTCTGGAGATTTGTGTGTAAGCTGACATTTAGGCAGAATCTATACTGCTTCTGAGGGACAGCAAAGGGAAGGTGGTAATTTTGTGTTTCCATGGTTCTGGGCTACTGCAGTGGGCATACTAGCTCCAGAACTAGGCTATGAGGACCTGGCTTGCTACAGCCTTGAATTGCAGCACTGTTCTTTGGGAGATCCTGCAGTGCAGACTGTTCACAACAGACTTTTAGACCTTTTCTGTGGGGAAACCTTCCCCAAGCTGCTTTATGGCATTTAGACTATTTTTAAGGGTGGGAGGAAAGACTCTGATTGTTGAGCACGATCTACTTACCTCATGTAGGGATGTCAAAGGGCACTTTTAAGAAACTTTGTTAAATGAATTTTCAAATAAAAGGGCCTGTGTTGTGGTTGATAAAACTTTGGTTTTGCCTCCAAAGACAGTCCCTGAGAGAAAAGACTTCTTAATTCATTCAGATATGTCAGTAACCAGAGTAGGTCCAGTCTTGGATAGCTTTTGCATACTGAGAGGGAGAAAGTGGAGCACACGAAACACTGTAGAAAACTCTTGTGGAATGAAGAAGGTGAAGGGACAATAAAACATGGCCAGTCACGAGTGACAAAATGCTTGAAGTACTCATTTTTAAAAAGTGGTTCATAAAATAGGTCAGAGCCTCAGCTGATGTGAACAAAGCTGTGACTGGGCCAGATGATGGTTGGTCCTTTTCTAGATACCTTGTGACATGGCCTTCTCTCGCTGAGGCTGTAGGACAGGCTCTGAGTTTGGGCTGTGTAGCTGTTTTGTTACTGATTCAACACAATACATTTGCTTTGCACTTTTGTCTATATTTTTTAGTTTTATATTTTCTCTTGTCATTGGAATACACTAGCTTTTTATTTTTTGTGTATAAGGCACCTCCACGTGAAGCAGACACACGTCTGCCATTCCCGCAGTTCTGGAGAACTGAGAGCCCTCCAGATCGTTTGGAGAGTGCTTCTACCCACAGCACACCATTTCGGGAGCTGACAGCATCCCTTTCACTCTCCTACAAGATTCCTTGCAGTCTGGGGGCTGACACTGCAACCACAGTGCACGATAACCAGACTCTCTTTCTAGCACAAATGACATGGCAACAGCTTTTTATTTGTGAAAGTTCACCTCTTCACTACTTTTTTTTTTTTTTGCAATTGTGTTCGAAAAAGCAAGAAAGGCTTTAACAGAAGGCACTGTATGATACTGGAGATTCTGTACCATGACTAAAGATCAGAAGAAATGTGAATGAGTCTCCAGTATACTTTGGAAGCCACTGGAAAGAAGCAGGTCCTTTTGAAAATGCTACCACCAGGAAACAACAGAGAAAGAAAAATGAAAGTGTATTCCTGATTTGGTCTTATTGAAAGGTCTGTTCAGACTATCAAGCCATAAGCCATTGCCTTCAGATCTGGATAATTCTCAAGTTGTCTGGGAGCTATAAAAATCCATTTTCTTTCCCAGTATATAACGGTATTTATCTTTTTCTTTTCCCTTGCATGTCATAAATAACTGCAAATAGTCAAAATTATGACCAGCATAAGGGCAAACTCTTCCCACAAACAAGAATGGAGAGTATTGTCACTCTCATATTGATATGATGAGGGAAAAAAAGGCCTTTTAAACTTTCTTTCTAATAAAATCTTCAGATAAATCCTACTAAATATGAAAGATGTCTTTGAATGCTGTTAGCCCAACCACCTTTTGAAATATTCTCTATCAGCTCACTTACGGATCTGCAGTAGTAAAATTCTGTAAGGAATTTCTTTAAGAGTTCCCTTCTTCTTCCTACCTACATCTCTCCCTTCTTGAAAGGATCTTCCTATAAGGTCTTGTTCCGACGGACAGTTGAGACTGAGAGTGTCCTTTTCAATTTGAAGGAATAGCAAGAGGGTATTCCCCAGGCAGAGCGCAGCAGACAGTAAGAGGGTTCTTCGGTCTCTAGGGAGCTGTGTGGGTTATCTTTGAAAGCATCCTTTCCCACTGGATGATAGTGTCAACTCATACCAAAAACCTACCTGTTACACAATAAATAGTTTGGGGCTACACTGGTCCCCAAGTTCACCTTGTGAGCACATGTATGTTTAAGAAAGTTGCATCAGGACTGGAGGTGGTGTCTTGGATCCTCCCCTCCTCGCTAACCAACCTGGACAGACTGCACTATCTCACTTCATTCTTTCATGAATTTTCCCAGGTAAAGTAAACTGCAGAGGAAACAGGGTGCTGAGGTAGGGTGGGGAATGTGGCTTTATCCTGGCATAAGTAAGGAATCTAGCTGTTGTTAAGTAAATTACAGGACAGTTTCCTGAGTAAATATTCCACCAAAGCTGCAGTTGACCAAAATGTTGCATCATGTTCAAGCATTTTTTAAAAGATAATCCTAAAGATAACCTACAAACTCAGGCTAGCACCTGCGTGTAGTACATGGTGGGCACAAACTATTCCTAGCAAATAAATCAACATCTCCCCATTGATCACGTCTCACCTGAAACAACTAGCCTCTAGTATTGTTTTTGTAGCCTACATTTTAAAGTGAAGAGCTTTGCACTGAGAGGACAGATCATGAATTCTAGTTTGTTTATTTATTAAAAAGCTTATAAACGGAATGTTAAAGATTGAGATGTATTTTCCAGTCAACAGTTTAGCCGAAATGATGCACAATGCCATGATGTACAAACTCTGTGAGGGTCGGTTCAGCCTTGGAACTGTTTGTTTTTATGAGTGCCTGCAGTGCAGTGACAGAAAGGCATGTTTCGGTCCTCTAGCAGTTTAACATGTAGGCTGTGCCCTGACGTGGAGTAGGTGAATAAAGAGTTCAACCTGGTGGCACGTAGAGGTTGCTGTTTCACTAGGCACTCTGCAAAAGCACAGTAGGAGACAGTCCTTCCTATCAGGAGTGTACAGTCCAAATGACACAAACAAGAAAGAGACATGTAAAGGGAGGTAAAAGAGTTTTGCTAAAAACACACAGCTGGCAGCAGTTAGCTACGTAAAGGGCATTTTGGGTGAAGGCAAATGGCATTTCTGGTGAGAAGACATTTTTTTTAAGGTTTCAGGTATTCTTCATATTCTTCATGAATACATTATGCAAATTTAGAATTATGTGGTTTTGTGTTATAACAATTGTGTCACTTTTATTTACAACATTTGTAATAAGAAAGAAGCTGCTTCACATTGTCTTATTGTGAACATATGTGATGGGTTGGGAGGCATCTTGAGGATTCCAGTTCAAGAAGCCTAGGGCGCTGGCTGTGGGGGGCTGTACCTGACACACTGGTGCAGGGCTTGGCTCAGAAACAGGGATGAACTGTGTCCAGCGTAGGCAATTAAGGGATTATAAGAATGTGAAAGGGATTTAAAAAAAAAAAAAATCTAGTCAGAAAAAGTGAACAAAGACCTGCTTTATTCCTGAAAATGCAGAACCTTCCACTTTGTACTGTGAGGCTAACAAATCTTAAATAGGGAAAATGATGCCATGGTAAATCTGTCATGCAATGAAGGTAAAACCAATGCTACTGCAACAATTTCTTACAGGTTACTTCTCTGCAACTTTTCAAATTTTTTATTTAATTCAACATTTTTTGAATGAAAACTGCCAACTACATAAAGTGGAAAAATACTCTAACCATGAGCCTGTTCAAAAACCTATACACATACATAGAGTATAAAGTTAAAACCAAAAATTTCCACCAGTGACACTTGTACTCTATTGTGTTAATATCATCCATATGTTTTCAGCAAAGCCTTTTCCTATCCAGCAATTTAAAGTGCATTCATCAGGAAAACAAACTCAAAAACCTGAGCTGTTTAATTCATCATCCTGCTACATGTTTGCCCACGGAACATAACCCTGCCTTAAAGCCTCCCCAGCTTAATGAGCAATTTGTCTTGCGGGTCTAGTAACAGCTAAAATCTCCTTGTAGTGACATAAATCTTGAGGCATCTAGAAAAAACAGAAAAGATCAAAATATAGTGCCAAAGAACTGGAGAAAACAATCAGAATAACTTTCATAACATAATTATAAATATAGAAAGATTTTCTATGTGTATTAGGTGAGTTCACTGGATTTGGTAGTATTAAGCTTATTCTGTTGGTATCACCTGTTAAGTTTAGGAGTGGTGAACAGCAAACTGGCTTTAGGTTTCATATACAGACAACATGTAGAATAAGATCTTAAAAGGAAATTAAGGTCTGGTTTACAGGAAAACATTTTGAAGCTTTCTCCTCAGACTGTGAACTAAATGCTACTTTCAACTTCTGTAGCAGGTGAAAGCTCATGGAGGGGTAAAATGAGTTGCTTTGTTATATCCACAGGGGACATAAAGAAGACTTAAATAATCTTAAGAAGATTCAAATTGAAAGAGGATAGATTTAGATTAGATATTAAGAATAACTTTTTTACTGTGCGGGTGGTGAGGCGCTGGAACGGGTCCCAGAGAAGTTGTGGATGCCCCATCCCTGGAAGTGTTCAAGGCCGTGCTGGATGGGGCTTTGGGCTACCTGATCTAGTAGAAGGTATCCCCGTCCAGGGTAATGGGGCTAGAACTAGATAATCTTTAAGGTCCCTTCCAACCCTCAACAATTCTCTGCTTCTTTCTATGATTCTATGATTCATCTGATTTTTAGGTCATTCTCATGCATTTGAGGACAACTGACCCTCCAACTGATCATTCTCACAGAGCACCTCTACACTCTCTTCAACTTGTCCACATTCTTTTGGAAAAGCAGCTCTCAAAAGTGTATATCAAACTTAGGTAAAGTGTTACTAGGACTGAGGAAAACAAAGAGATTACTTAGCTCATAGGTAGCTATGAAATTCAGTAGAAGCCTCAGGGGTAACTTGACTCCATCTGGTGTATTTATCACCTTTATAATACTGCCAGTGCATGATGAGGTTTCTCAGTGACACATATTTAAAAGAAAAACAAGAAACAAACCCAATATTCTAAATTAGTTCTTTATTTCCACTTGGAACTTAATCGTATTTCCAGGTCTTTTTATAATGACCTTGTAAAATCATTGAGTGCTCATTTCTTATTTTTGGTACATGCTGCTCTTAAAATCTGAGTCAGGGCTCTCTATTATAACGTCCTATTCAGTAAGAGCAGGGTAGATAATTTAATTTTACGTTGGAATAATGTAATCTTCATGCTACCTTTCTGTTTTTATTTATAACCAAAGAATTCATCTCCATTTGCCCTTCCTCTGCCTCTTAAGGCCCCAGAAGTGAAAAAGGCCTGAAATCTCTATGAGTTATAGAAATCTTTATATAGAAAGCTCTGCCAACTTTTTTTACACCATCACAAATACTGTGACAGTCCCATGCTGCAGATTTCACTCCCTCTTTTCCTTACTCCTGTTCCCTTACTGTCTTTGCTGTAGAGTCAGTCTATCATTCATCAACTCAACACCACCCAAAAGCCCACCAGCCCTGTTTGGACAACACACCCGTACAGAAACACCAAGCTGATTCTTGCCTGCGGTCCGTAAGATTCACACCTCTGCTGTAAACAATCAGAGTGCTTGCCATCTTTTGCTGTCTCTCTCCATGAAGGTGCTGTGAATTTGCAGGCTGAAAGCTATTTACTTATATTCGTATTTAAGATTTGCAAAGGGCAGGTCTTTTTTTTTTTTCTTAATTTTCAAGGCATTGCAAATGCCAGGATATGCAAATGTAGGACATGAAGCTTGGCAGAAACAATAGCTCTTGGAAAACCTCATTAGGGTAGCTCATGTACTGCTGGGGCCAGAGCAGAATTATTCTTAACAAAATGCTCTTGTTCAGAGGGCAATTCAGAACAGCAGCCTGGTTTTCAGTGCACTCCATCACCCTCCAGAGTCCAGCTCTCTCCACTGAGAAGAAAACAAGCTCTTAATGCAAGCACCCAAAAGTAGACTTGGGAATAAACTCCTTGATGTTCCATTTCCTACATTGGCACTAAACTTCTGGCCCATTTGTTAGGAAATCACACAGGATGCGGAAAATTTGAGTTCAGTTCCCTCCTCTGCTTTGGGGAATGTGTCTCTGCTTTTCTCATTTCCCAGGGCACAACAGCTTTTGTATTGTGCTGATACTTGTGAAAACTGCCTGGCCTTGAGTTTGCTAGAGAGAGCTGCAGTCGTGCTGTAGTAGCTGAATAGAGGGGAAAGACCACCTCCCTCAATCTGGTAGCAATGCTATACCTAAAGCAACCCACTATGCTGTTGGCCTTCTTTGCTGGCTCACGTTCAACATCTTGTCCACCAAGATCCCCAGATCCTTCTCTGCAAGGCTGCATTCCAACTTGTTAGCTGTTGGCCAATTTCTCCAGCCTGCCGAGGTCTCTCTGAATGGCAGCACAACTCTCTAGTGTATCAATCACTCCTCCCACTTTTTAACAATCTACAAACCTGCTGGGAGTGCAGCCTGTCCCATTGTCGAGGCCATTAATGAAGGTAATGAACAGTTTTGGCCCCAATATGGGCCCAAGATGCAACACTAATATCTGACCTCCAGCTAGACTTCATGCTGATGAGCATAACCCTTTCAGCCTGGCAGTCAGGAACAGTTTTCTGTCCACCTCACTGTCCACTTATCCAGTCTATGCTTCATCTGTTTGTGGCTGAGTATGTTATGGGAGACCATATCCAAAAGCCTTGCTAAAGTCAAGATGAAGAAGGTACACTGCTCTCCTCTTATCCACGCAGCTACTCATCTCCTTGTGGACATTTATTTTCTGTCAGTCCTTAGGAACTTCCCCCAGTTGCACTGATTGCCATTACAAGAGTAGTCTTGCAATATCATCAGCTATTTCCCTCAGCTCTCACTGATTCCCAAGGATATATGTACATCCAGTTTGTTACTTAACCTTATTGCCCTACGCCAAATATAAGTCTTCCTTGATCTGGACTTTCCATCTGATGTGAGGGGCTGAGATTCCTGGAGGCCATTCCTACCACTAAATGCTGAAGCAAAGGTACTTTGTCCTTTATCACCAAGTTCCCCAGCTCGTTCAGCAGTGGACACACATTAATTTTGAGATCATCTTCCTATTTCCATTTTTAACTCACCAAAATTTATTTTTCCAGCTCATGAGCTCTTCAGTTGAATAACTTTTTACAGATCTTTACATTTAATTGATCCCAGGTTAATCATACTGATTATTGATAGTCATTTGATTAGCCCTATGTCTTACATCTGGCTTTCTTCACTGGGTGTCTGTCCAAACACACTAAGTTATTAAGATTCAGTTCTCCATTGCTTGGCCTATATCTGGTAGAATGTGAGGAGTCATCTGCTTTTTTTTCTCTCCATATCTTGACAAATTATGACAGCTTGTATTTAATATAGGCAAAACGGATGACATCATTATTTTTCATTTAGACAGTTAACTATCAATTCTTTAATGAACACATGCAGAATCATGAAAGATAATCGATATCTGAACACACTCCAGACGGAACAAATATCGTTGACTCATCAATATTTGCAGGTAAAAGAGCGTGGTTCAATCAGTACTCTAACTCAAAATTGTGTGTTAGTGATTTTAGAGCAAATGCTAGCAGAACATTCAACAAACTTAATCCAAGAGATCCTAAAGTCCCTGGCGAAGACTAATGAGGATAAATGAGCTGTCAAACTCCTGTTTAAGACTTGCTCAAGTTAACAGCACTCATCTACGTGCACCTCACTCCAGCAGCTCCAGCTTGTTTCCAGCTAATGCAGCGCCTTTCTAAGCCAGGGAAATACTATATCTACATATTCAAACTGAGGTACAACAAGGTCTATGAGCTTAGATTGGGCCTGCTGACCTTAGAGTGGTTTACTTCTCTATTTCTCTTTTTTTTTAATCTGGATTTTTATTCACAGACTCTGGCTGCAAGACATTATGTAGCTGCTATGCAGATTGAACATTTAGTGGATAAAAGATTTCTCAGTTCCGTCTTCTCTTGCTCTGTGGTTGTCAAAGGCTACGTGGTAGCTGACTCCATCTGAATTGTCAGGAGTCTTTCAGAAAGTCTTAGTCTTGCAAAAAGAGGAGCTGCCAAGAACTCTAGCATGACACTTTTCTGTCTCTTAGATGAATATTAGTGGTATTAGAAGGGCATGATACTGAGTTGGCTGTTAATGCAAGCAAGTTTCCATGATACACTGAAGCAATAAAGGTAGATGAAGGACTTTCTACTTTGTCCCTGAGCTAAAGTTCACTATTTTACATGTTTTAAAGTTGTTGGTTATTTTTTTTTTTTTTTTTTTATGGTACTACATATTGCAGCCCTCAGGTTGTGGAAGAAAAAGTGTTCTGCCGTTTTGACCCACACTATGACTACTAGAAGAAGAGAAGACATCCAGTCTCCCAGAGCTCTAATCGAATGTCTGCGTTGTGCCATTTGGATGGCAAGGGTAATTCTTATTAACTAGTCACAGTTTTCTGTTTAATGATGTTTACTTTATCAAAGGAAGTTACTCAAATTTCAGTCTGTCTTCTTTTCTGCATTGGGTGCCTAGATCAAACCTCAGAGAATTACAGAGTGAAACCAATTGATATTCAGCTGCAGGTCCTCTGCACAGCGGCAGAGACTTGTTGGCTGCCTTCCAAGGTAGGTTTCAAAAGGGCTCTTGAACACCTTGAAAAGAGAACAGACACTTAGAGGAACTATTACTTAGTTAATAAATACAGAGACATGATTCTCAAATGAACTTGAGGGTATTTTACAGACCAGTATTGAGAGTTTTTCTTATAGGGTATATATCCTGTTTCCTTTCTCCACAGGTTGTTCTCTTAGTATTTTTCCCCATTCTTTACTCTTAACTCTGTTTTCCCAGCGAGGACATCTCCCCATGTTCACCTTGTTCTTGTTCACTCAGTGTGGAGCAGCTCATTAAAAGCCTTTTTAAAGACTAAATACACAGATGATAATGTCACTTACCGTTGTGGTTGAGGATATGGGTCTTGAAGACTGAAGCAATACATCATTTTTGTTTGAATTAAAGGATGATTTCCACAATTGGAACTGCAAGGGACACACAGACTGCCTCTAAGGGGAGACTGGAGAGAATAGAGGACTCCTGAAAATAGAATGAACTCATCCAAAAATAAATATTAAATAATGGTCAGGAGAATCGTGTCCAAAAGTACCTGTTTTTCTTTTTTCTTTTTTCTTTTTTTTTTTTTTAATTAAAACCAGTATATAGCATGACAAGACCTCTGCAAAACATTTATTTGAGATAGATATATGAGATCCCACCCTATGAAATTGCTTGAAAAGTGTTATCTGGAAGAATGGTACCCATTCCTAATCCTTGCACATGCTCGTTTGTGGAATTCTTCCCTTAAATCTGTCTGAAAAACTGCAGAAGGGCCCATCAAAGCAAATTAGGAAGGTCAATGTCATCAGTTGAAGTGTAAATGCATTTTTTTTTTTAATTTCTACAGTAAGACTCCTCTTGGAATTGCCTTGTGTCAACATGTCTGTGTGCTTTGAGGACCGGAATATATGTCTCCTGAAATCCAGGGTAATGCTCCAGTTTGGACCATCTTTCTTCTTAATGGTAAACTCAAAAAATATGTGTCGATGACAGACACAACTTCTGTCAGAAACTGGGACTTGAGCTCCAAGTTTAATTAACAAGGATGCATAAAATACCTTACTGCAGTCATCAGCCCCAAGGATTTCTTGTAAACCTTGATTTTGTAGATCAGACTGCTAGGGCATTGGCTTTGCATTTCTGTTTCTCGATATTCTTAAATTTGGTGGTCTTTCTTTCTTGGTGAACTGGAGAGTGGATCAGCTTCTGTCTCCACCTGTAATGAAATGAATCTCCAAAGACTTTGCTGACTTCTCTAGTTACACCCAAATGTGCCTCAGTGTGAATGAAAGCAGAATTGAATCTTTACCTTAACTTTCATTTCTATTGCCATCCCCGTATTGCTTCCCATAACAGCTCCAAAATCAACCAGAAGTTTCCATAGTTGCAGTTCTGTTCTATTTTTTAATTTGCTTTTCAGATTTGAAGTTTATTTGTAATGTTACCAAGTCTTTGTATTCACAGAAATGTACACAAGACCTCCAAATATTTGGACTATGAGCAATATTTTGAGAAATTAACAATATTTGAGTCATTTATTTACAATTTTTAATTCTAAAGAGCAATATTTTATTAAAAAAAATAGAATTAGGAAAAAATGAGAGTTAAGATTCTTGGGAAATAAAAAATCTGGGAAATTTTGTAAATGAGATAGTTCCTGAGGCGTGCAATGAAATTTTGAGAAGCTGGCAACATTGATTACAATCTCAAACTGCTGGTGATACTGTGTTTGTTCCTCAAATCTATGAAATGGATAGATTGTGTACATAGGTGTACATTTTATTGCTGTTGGCTTTTATGTCCTTAATGTTCTGGCACTGTCTGTCTGTCTGGAGCAGCTAGCAAAGCTGTCCAGCATTTATTGCTGTTTGATAGGGATAAACAGGTTCAGCTGTAATCTGCATCCCTATGACTGGATTTAAGAAATTGACTTTTTTTCTTATGGTCTTATGCACAGAACATGTTATGCTAATGAATGGTACTTTTTACAACAGTAGAAGGGATCTTGGGCAAAAGAAACTTGAAGAATTTTCTAGGAAAGTGTGGGTGAGGGCTGGATCATGCTCTGCAGTGGAGAGAGGAAGAATGTAAGGAACACTATCAGTTTAAATCAGACTGGTACATTTTTACATTCATTGTTAGGTCTATGAAATCTAAACTCAACTACTCTGACCAAAACTGGTCTCCTAACACAGACTGGTTTGTATTTACCTGGGCGCTTAATTCAGCTCTTATGAATTAACTCAAATCTTGTTAGGCATGTGCAGAAATGGCTGCAGGGTGAAAGGTGGAAGTGTCCAAATGAAAGTACCCAGAGGTCCATATGTTTTGAGCATCTGCAGCTTGACTAGAGTGAAATTTGTGGTCTGCACCAGAGCATACACTTAAGTCCTAAATGTAATTTCCAGGGTCTAAAAGGATGGAAAACCTTGACTTAATTTTATTGAGTCAGGGTTCCATGGTAATAAAAAAAAAGAAACTACGAGCATATGTTCCACTAAATTAAACTACTGTTTTTCACTGCTTGCAACTAGGGCCCAAGAGTCAGGCAAACTCGTTGCAATGTCAGCAAGCCAGCCTGCCAAGTGCCAGATCGTGCCCTATCTGTCTACTTTAGTCAGAGCAGCCCATCCGCACTAGTTAGAAACATTTAGAAGAGTTAATGGAGGAGGAGGAGGGGATCATACTGTCATAACTCGACGAGTGGTTCGGACACCATAGCTGCTGCTCCTTCTTGCACTGAAAGCAATGTGAAAACTCCGTGTCTGAATGCTCTGGAATTTGGTCCTCAAGGTTCGGAATTTTTCTTCTGTCACAAGACGGGTTAGCTGAAGGTAGCATAACAAAAAAGATTTTAGTTGTTTGGATTTTTTTGGTGTTTGTTTTGCCGGTGAGGGCAGGGGGAGAGGGAAGGCCTAAGTGCTTGTTGGAAATTTCTTCCCGTTCCTTTGGTTCAGTGCTAGTTACTTGTGAATATAGTATTCATGGTCTTGATGGAGACATGGCATCCTTCTCACAGGGCTGTAGTCCTTGAAGTAGCAACAAGTCCCAGACAGCTACATGCTGGGTTACTCTGCCAGCAGCATCTCAGTCCCCTTATTGCTGGGAACTCTTGTGAGTGGGTCCTGTGGGCATCTATCGGCTGTAGGATGCAACACTACACGCACATTTTCGGGTGGAACCTGCGTGTTTCACTCTAAATCGTGTTGATGTATCAGGGTGACCATCACTGAGTTCCTTTTGCCTTGTGTACGCTATAAGATAGAGAAACATCATTTCTTGGATGTGTAATTACTGCCTTACGAGTTTTATTTTAGAGATCATGTTTTAATATCTCTTCCTATTATTAGTAACAGAAACGGGGACATTTACCAATGGAAGGGGCTTAGTTTTTGAGAAAATTCCCATGCCTGGACAAAAGTCATTCTTTTCCAATTCCAGTGACTTGCATTTAAGCCCCTTGATTTAGTATCTTTAGTGACCACGACGCACAGGGGCCATGGCCAAAGCCATCCTCCCAGCTCTGTTTGCCCCCATGCCCAGGACGAGCCCACGAGCAGTTTCTGCAGCTCTCCAGTGCATCTCACGTAGCATGCAGCAGCGCCCAGGCTGGGAAGCCCATGGTGGTTTCCCACTGTGGGAAAGCTCAAGGCGTTCCCACAAACTGGTAGACTGTAAAGTCAGGGAGAGTAAAACATTTGTGTGCAGGGGCATGGACAGGGATAAATGGAGAGGGAGCGTTAGTGGCACGCTGCTTTTAGCTCCTCAGGTACGCTGTCACTCCAAATCAACCTTAGTGTCTGTGACCCAGTTAACCTGCAGGTAGCAGCAAACCACAAAAACCTTTATTAAGAGGGGGAGATGAAGACATCAGGGAATGGTTGCTGTATCCATGTCTGACCTAAACATTATGTTTCAGTTGTGCTTACACGTTATCCTAGCTGTGCTTAGGTGCGCGGGAAGTGCTCTGCTGTGTTCACAAGCCCAGCGCAATGCCCTGTACATGCTCACACTATTAGCTTCCTTGCTGGCCCCAGCCTTGACATTTCTTGACCATTTTCAGGCATTGATTTGGGATGACAACAGAGAGCTGATGTGGCAGTCAGGTGGTTTTGAAGCTGCAGTTTTGCTTTGCCTTTGCCTTTGCCGTAGGTGGATAGACTCAGATCCACAAGTGATGAAAAAACTAAGTATGCTTTTCCTGAATGATTTAGTACAGCTCATTTTTGACAGCCTGTAAAAGAATAAAATGGACATTTTTGGCATGCTGAGAGTCTACAGGATAGATAAACACTGATCTCTTGCAATCCCAGGCAGTTGCTGTTGTTCTGCACATAAAAACTTCTTTCTGGCAGAGTAGATACAAGATGAATGCTATTTTGGAGCTAATTAAAATATGTCAAATCATCAAAATACTTGCAGAGAATAGTATAATGAGAAATTACATTCACTGCTTTTGTAAATAGTAAAGCAGTGACTATTTAATGATGCACAGATTTAATTACAGAGAGGATGACATCTTTATGATAACAGTGTAAAAGTAATTATACATCACAGGAGCTGATCTGGACTGTGCTCAGTCCCGTGCTCCCGGCACACAGCTGGGCAGAGCAGGTTGTCAAACACCCACCAGTCTGTGACAGCCTGCTTTTGTTCTGCAGTCGGCTGAGCGCCTGTGCGTAATGCTATGCCTCCCATGACAGAGCAGTGTTTAATTGACCACAGCTAAAAAATTGGCAGGGCAGATGCTAAGCAGGCATGGTCTGAGAGAGGATACTTTGCTTGCTCGTAGAGGCAATAGAAAATGTGTATCACTGTACTGTGTATTTTTACTTATTGTAAATAATGATTGTCTGCAAATAATGAGAAGCTAAACTTAGAATAAATTATATTTTTATTCTCTTTCTAATTCAGAGAAGTTTTGTTTGTCTGGAACATGCCAAGGGAGCATCTTTCTTAATGAATTTGTTCAGACTTTCTACATAACACATTTTTAAGTCAAATGGAATATGAAAGCACTTCATAAACACACAAAGTAGTTTAGGATAGTTTTAAAGGGGAACTAAAAGATGATGAATTTATTCTTACAGATCTTGTTGTTATTTTTGCTTCAATCATATTTTTTTTGTTCTAGCTCAGTTGTCATAATGCCAAGAGAAAATGTCTTGCTACATGTACATTTTTTTGTACTTGAATAAGTGTCTCTGTATGTGTATAGCCCAGCTGAAATGAAAAAAACAAAATGAAATATTAGAAAGATGGCAAGGAGAGAAGACGTATTTAAGAGGGAAGGCAATTTATTTAGGCAATCTTGGTTTGGTGTTAAGAATTTGTCACAGGAGAGTGGCATTTAGGTCCTGTCTTCACAGCAGTCTGTATGCAACATTAGGTGGCCAGGTCCAGCAGCTCTTTGGTCCCAGCCAGAACATTGTGTTTGATGTAGTGATGAGATGTTACATGCAGAATTACAGTACCAAATGGTGGGAGAAAGTGAGACGGAATGAGAGTTTGATAACCAGCACTAGTTTATTCTACAAAAAAAACCCCAAACACCTCTGTTTGCTCTAGATGGCTCCTCTTTACAGATAGGCATGGTGTGGTCTTTTCTCTCTGCAGGTACGACGACCTGGCCAGTCCTGGCTCCAGAAGAGAAGATGAGGGTGTGTTTGTGCTGGATTTCATCCTTCTTTTTCTGGCACATTTTCTTCCACTCTATTTACAGTGATGCCTATGTGACCACTGTCCCAGGTCATTGTATCTCCACTTCAGTCTGAACTAACTTCAACCAGCTCCATGAGGTACATCCAAGATATTATCATGTAAGAGTCTGTATGTAGGAGTTGTCTTGCCTCCTTAGTGAGCCACAGAGGTACTGAATAATTTAGGTTGCCAGATGAGCACTCTTGGTGCTCTGGTCCACCTTCCTCCACTAAAAGCAAGGCCAAATTCTGTGTAACACCGAGTTACTCAAGGTCTTCTTTGCATACTTATGATAGAATGTAAAGCTGAGATGATGTTTAAAAAATGTCCGATTACAGTGAATGAACCAGTCTACCTATCACATTACACAGAGGATGAGACAAGAACTTGAGAGATGTGATGCTCCTTCCTCTTTCTGTCACGGTCTCTGTGATTGACTTTGGGCAAGTTTCATCATTTTCGTATCTTGCTTATGAAAATAATGATATTCTCTTGGTCAAGAGCTCCATGATGTACAAATTAATGGAGCTGTATGAAAACCAGCTTTGCTCTCTTGATTTTCTCAGACTACAGCTCAGCTGTAGCCCACACTACAAGTACTGTGGCAGAACCTACAGTGCGCTGAGTGTTTTCCATGAGTGAAGTGTTTGCCCTTGGTGGAGGCAAATGACAGATAAGGCGAACAGGAGTTTGGTTTCCTACAGTCAGAGAATATGGCAGGAAAGCACCTTGAAAATGTCTTTTATTTACCCTTCAGCCCAAATAATTATTATGTAGACCATTTTGTCTGACGTTTGTCTAACCTGTCTTTCAGTAACCTTCAATTCCACAGGTTTCTTAAGCCATCTTTTCCCAAGTTTTACTGTCCTACCTATTAGAAAACTTTTCCTCATGTTTGAATAAAATTTGTCTTTCTGCAGATTTTAGATCTTGACAATTTGCCTAGTCTCGGTGGACTTGAACAATTTAATTCCTTTCTCTTTGCAGATACTGTTTAAATAGTTTAAAACTACTACTGTGGGATTCTTCTGCTTTTTCTTCTTTGGATCAAAAATCTCAGTCTCTTCACTTTTTCCTCTTGAGACATGTTTTACAGTCCTCTGGTCATTACTTTTGTCGCTTTCTTCTGCACTTTGAGTGGTTCATAGTGGTGCCTAAAACGGCACACACAACTCCTGCTGAGAACTTAAATAACCTACGGAGAGCAGAAAGATTACTTCATGTGCCCTGCAGGCTATAGTGTTGACTTTTGTGTGACTTGCGGTTCTTTCAGATTCCTGCAGTCTTGAAGAACTGTTTCCCAAGCAGTTTTTCCCCATTTGGTGTTTGTAAAGATAAAAATTCCTATTAAAATGCAATATTTTTCTGAATTTTGTTCTAGGTTGTCAGGCCACTTTTTCAGTTTATCAAGGTCACATAGAATTTCAGTCCCTTGCACTTTTATCAACTGAAAAGTCAGTCTCTATACATATTACGGACAAGGATGATAGGACAGAAATATGGTTAGTAGTGGGTCATGGACAGACTCCTGGGGGAACTACACTTGATACATATTTCAAGTTTAACTACTGGTGTAACTTCCTGGTAATTACTCTTTGACTTTGGTTCGCAGTCAGTTTTCTGTCTAACAAGAATTTCACCTGGGTCATTTTACCTTAGCTTGCTTTTGAGAATGTTCTAGAAGGTAGCGTGAAAAGTCTTATGACTGCTGTCTACAAGGTATTCTATTCCAGACTAGATTCACTTGATGTATTTTTTCTTGATGACTCATACGATTTTTCATATACTTAAAGCCTGTTACTTGATGTTCCGGGGGTGATATTGTCTCACTACAGGACAAACAAAAAAAAGTATTTCTTCTTCCATTACAAGATAATTTCATTGTAAGGTCATTTTTGTTGTCATTGTAATGTGTTTTCTTGTGCTAAATCTCGTCAGAGCATAGCCTGGACATTCCTTCATTATCCTAATACCTACGAACACATCTCAAACTAATTTTCCTTCTATACTATTTTATGTAATAGTATTTGTCGTGCTAGCCTGTATCAAATAAAAACAGATGTTATCTTGGTATTGAAGAGGCATAGACAAACAGATATCCAGGTGGAATCCAGTTGGTAACTGTTTATTTTTTTGCAGGGCAAGATAAAGCAGTCAGACAAATTCAGTTCTGTTTTAAATTCTGTGTGTTTCAGCACATTTAAATTTTTTTTTTTTTCTAGGTCTGCTTAATTTTAGTAAAGTAGTAGATTGTGCCATTATATCCAAGGGAAAAAAAAAAAGACATTTTAGAAAATTCTGTTCTATAAGTGAAATAAATAATGAGTTTGGACCTACTGCAGCTGGAAATATTTTTGAGCTGGATATTAGTTTTCTCTTTAGTCTTTCATTTAAAGAAAAAAAAAAAGTGGTTGAAGTGTGGCTTTTTTTTTTGCACTTTCTCTAGAGATGTCATGCTCTACCGTGTCATCTAGTCAGATCTCAGGAAAGTAGTCTTACTCTTTACCTAATATATGAGATCTCTGTTAGCAACTGAAATGTTGCAGAATGTCCAAGAACAAATTAAAATACAGCCAAAAACGGATTTTCAGATACAGCACCTTACTGCTGCAGCACAGACAGGCTTTGGTAAAATTTATTATATGGAGATTTACTCTGTGCCTGTACCAGCAGACAAATAAATTCTGTCTCCTGTGATATGAATACATTCAAAGAGTCTGTTCACTTTTAGAAAGCACCTGGCACTTGGTCTATATGAAGCTTGCTCTTCAAGGACTTAGTGTTTTTCATCTAATCGGTCTTGAAAACTGTTTTTGGAGGTGGCAGAGGACATATCTGAGTTGTCATTAACTGATTAATAATAATTGATCAATACTAACTGATTTATTTACAAGATTCTTGTCTATACGATTATGAAGCTAAAGGTGTTCTCTGGTCTCTCTTCAATTGTTTCACTGATCTTTGGGTGGGTATTTTTTCTGGTGTTATCTTGGGGAACGCTGGAAAATTTGCTTAACTTTTAGAATGCACTGAGCAAGTAATAAACATTTATTTTAAACCTGGAAAGGCTGTTCTTCTCTATTAACAATGACAATGGTTGTAACACAAGCCATAGAATATCAGCAAGGGACATGAGTGAAATTTTTTTTGTGTGTCATACTGTTGAAGCAGTTGATTACACAACTTTGAGTCTGAATTAGAAAAGAGAAAGTTCAGCATTTCTATGGAAAATGATTAAAGGATCAAAAAGTGCTCAATAAATATTTGCAAATAGTGGCATTTTTTTTTGCCTGCTGAACCAAAAATCTAAGGGAAAATTATTGTGTCATTCTAGACTGTTTTTAACAGAAAAAAACAAAACAAAACAAAAACACAACCCCAAACCATTGCATGAAGTAAGTCTTTTAAATAAAAAATTAAGTGTTTCAATTCATTTTCACTTAATCCTTTGAGGTTTTTTTTTTTAAAAAATTCCACATTAGAAAGAAAGCATTGCTTTAAAAATGTAAAGATAATGTTGCATTTTAAACAATGTTGGTAAGAAATAGAGTGACTCTTTAAAGGACTATTTCTCCCTTTTTTTTTTGCCTGAATTTTTGTGAACCTGATCCTTATTTCAAAATTATTTCAGAAGCAAAAAACCTGCTTGTTTTTTAATAATATATTTTTCATCATGACATATTTCTCAGTTCTGTCATCTGTCATGTGCTATTATTGAAAATATTTTGTTTCTTGCACTTCCATAATATTCTAATTTCTTCAGCCCCCTCCAGCCTTTGTATCTGTAATCTACATTAAATTTTCAATCTTGAATCAGTGAATTTATGCTCCTTTGTTTTCCAAAGACTATCTGTGCCTGTGATTATGTTTCCTTGAACGAATGCTGTAGAAATCTTCCAGAAGCTCAGCGTATCCCCAAGAATGCTTGGATTGAAAGGATCTCCCTAATCATCTTAAAGTTTAATTTCCCATAACCTGCTTAGATAATTTTCAACTATCAACCCAGGAAAGAGAAAAAATATGACACAGTTTTATGATAAGCCTTCTAAGAGCGTAAATAATTGTTCCTATCATTCTTAAATTATGCTGCATTTGTATCCAATCCACTAATAGTAAACAGGATATTTGTGGGATCAGTAACAGCAGGTTGTCAAACTGTGGGTTATAAAAAAACCCTGCCTTAAATAGTAGCAAAACTTAAAAGAAACTGCACAAAACATTTCCTGTGATGTTGGATTTTTTTTTTCCTCTACATTTTCTCATCTCTGTCATGTAAAAAATGGATGTGAAGATTTGATCCTAAGGCAATTTTGCATCCTTTTGGATTTAATAACTGAAACCTCACAATAAACAAACCCCGCCAAAGGACAGTAAAGTGCAGATAAAAATTAGAGGCAAAGAAAAACATTCACATGTTCTGGAAAGATAAAAAACCAAAAGCTTCTCCTCTTGCAATTAAAAAAAAAAAAAGAAAAAAGAAACAGATATGCTGAAAAAAAATCTGTTAGAAATCTTTAAATTATCTGTAGTCTAGACTTTGAAATCATCTGTAACTGTCACTTCATAATTACTCATGACTGAGGTTCTGAGTTTCCTTCAGTTGTGCTTAAGTCTGAGTTTCAAGGAACAGTTCTTCAGCTTTGTTCCATCATTTGAAAAATCAATTCAGATTGGTTCAGGGTAAACAATAGACTTGACTAAGATTTCTTTTCCTCCCTTCAGAAGTAACCAAAATTGTTTGTGAAGCATTATTTTGAAGTCAGAAATTGTAGTCCTCTGGTCAAACTCATGATACTGTTCTAAGAAATGGTCCTTGAAATGGCAGGTGGTAACTAGAGAGATGGTAGTTTTGGATTTCTGGCCACACAGTTTAGTTTTATAGCTCATATTAAAAAACTGTAATCATTTAGACAACTTAAAATAAAACTTTTTCTACTTCTGGTCTATAGCTGTATGTTGTTCAGGCAGCTTTGCTCACAGAGGGAATATTCTTGGTGGTATCTGTGATGTGCACTCATTTTTTTGAGTAAAGCTCCTTCTAAGCACCTACATGGAAATACAAGCCCTCAAACACTGAGCAGATAAGCACTCTCTTACATCCTGTACTTATTAGGGGATACACTTAAATCAGTTGATGCTAGTGGCATAACTTAAATATGTGCTCATTTGCCTGACTAGCAGATGTCTTCTTCCATCATAGCCTCTGAAAGATAATTTTACATAAAAAAGAAATTTTTTATGTGTTTCAGAAGATAAATTCCTCTATCTTTATCTGAGAAATTAATTAACATATGTTGTTCTACATTGCAAATATTAACATAATTTGATTTAATTTATTTAATTTACATCACATCTAATTGTGAATATTAATTATGGAACAAAAATGGGGTATAAGCTCACATAATATGTTTCTTTTCAATAGAATATGTAATATCATAGAAGTAGACCACTGATGATTCATGAATGCAAGAA